>JAADWY010000203.1:0-44947 GCA_023336355.1 Pythium dissotocum | reverse complement strand
CCCTTCGCCTCCAGAGGTGTTGTGAGGAACTGCATTCGCCGAGATCCACTTTATCACAGAAGAAAGGATCCAGCGAGCGACGACGTCCGGCAGAGTATCGGGCAGCACGATGGATCAGCAGCAGAAAACGGGTGGCAGTAAGACGCGCCGACGCAGCGCCACTCAGGTTGAAAGGAGAGGAAACGACAGAGCTCGGTGCAGGCACGTGGCGTAGTATCACGAGCATCAGGCGCTGTCGGGGATCGAAGAGCACATACGCGCGACGCAGTATCGAGCAGCTCGACGAAGGAAGAAAGGGCCGCCGCGGCGCAGCATCGCAGGCGGTGAGGAGGATGACGAGAATGAGGAGGATCTGCAGTGCCACGGTTGTCAGCGAGAGGAAACAGAACCCGCAGTCGGTCGTCACCGGCGTCGCGTGTCACCAGGTTGAAGTTGGGGTTGAAGGAGGCAAGGAGGTGGACTGTTGCCCGTAAGTACCGGGCGTATCAGCTAGCGTGTGGGCTGCACGGTTTTGAAGATCGTGGTGAACAAGCGTTTCGTCAGCGTAAGACCAAGTTGTGTGGACCGACGCGTGTGATTACGGGGTGGATGGATGCAGAACGGCGTATTGCACAGGCTGCTTGGACAAGCAAACAAGAGGACCGTCGCTACGCGAGATATAAAACAGAGGTCCAAGCACTCAGGATTCCCATTCGCAGTTTCAAGGCCGTGAGTGAGCAAGTTAAGCATCTCCCGACCAATGATTTCGAAACAGAACCCGAGATCAAGCAGGAGCCAGGCGCTGAGGTTGGAGAGACGACGCTGGCGAGCAGGTTCTGGACAGTGGAGGAGGATGACATTGTCTAGGAGTTCATCGTCCAAGGCAGTGAACATTTCCCAGCGCTGAGTGCAGAGCTGTGGCGGAGACTGCGAGTGAAGCGAACACCAGTGGCCTGCCAGAAACGTATGCAACACCACCGACAGAATCGGCCGCTAGCGGAGCATTCTCGCCGATTGTGGGATGCTGCGGATGATGACGCTGCACGCCAAGCCATAGCCACTGACTACGGTAGACATCCCAGATCGTCATCATCGTCGGGCCAATGTCAATCGCAACCACGACGACCTGGCAGAACACCACGGCGTAGCGCAGTTTCAACCGAGCCCGTACTTCTTGGCGATAAATGCTCCGACTACCGTCAGCAACGCCGTCATCATGTTGGCGATACCGCTGTTTAGTGGCTCCACACCCGCCCAGTCGCTCTGGATTGCACTCGAAGCCGTGACTGTGAAGGCCGAGAAGATGTTGTAGAAGAAGCAGAACGCGACAAAGCGGTAGATGTGGCGCTTCTGGAGTAGCTCGTACAGGAACAGCCAGACCGACTTCTCAGGCACGTGCTCGATCTTCTCTTCTTGGATGCACCAGATTGAGAATGGGATCGTTAGCAGTGATGCAGCAACACAGATCCACATGATGGCACTGAAGCCGAGCGTCCAGGAGAATGAGCCACCGTAGTCGACGCCGTTGAGTCCGATACCCGTCATGAACGACGAGATCACTGCGAAGACGTAGTGCACGACCGTGGCGTCACCCACGGCTGTGCCGCGCTTGTGCTCGGGCTCGCGCTGGGAGACATCGACGAGCACGCCGTTAAACCCGCTGTATCCCATGACGATACCGAAGTTGCAGTCATCATGACGATGATGAATTTGATGCCGTTGCCAGACGCGTTCGTGTTGATCATCTCGAGTTGCTCGGGGGTCACAGATGCCACGTCGATCATGCGAAGCGACGCGTCCGTGCAGTATGGCTTCCCGAGTGGCAACGCCGCCATCAGCACACACGACACGAACGAAGGACACCACCCGATCACCATATGCGGGCGGCGGCGGTAGCCAAAGATTGGTGCGCGGTCCGTGTGCATGCCGGTAACGAGCCGCAACGCCCGTGGGTACGTCACTAGCGCGGTGGCTGTGGCGACGAGCGTCGTCGACATGTGCAGATAGTTGTTGAGCACTGAGTAGATGACGTTGGTGATGGTACCCACGCCCGCGAGGTGTGCAGCCATGCCCAGGTTCTTGATGTGGTAGATGGAAATCGGACCGTTTGGCTGACGCAGCGCACCGTCATCGTGCGTGACGGGCACGACCACATCCTCCGAGAAGTCGACAGGTGATTTCAGTGCCGCGTAGTCGACTGGGGACGGAGACGACTTGAGCGCGTGCTCAGCCTAGCGTTGGGTGACCGTGAGACTGGGCTTGTCGGTCATCGTGAATATCCGAGAATGAGGACAATGTCGTGCACGGAGAAGAGATGGAACATGAGCCGCATGGGCGCGGTTCTTCGTGGGGAAGACGCTGTCTACAAAACCGTGTTTTCGCAATCACCTACCCACTTCAAATCTTCACGGACTCTCGATCATCGAGCTTTGGCATAACCGCGGGACTCAGAGTTGGTTCCGTCTCTCTTTTCGTGAGCTTCATCCCGCACTGTCAATAGAGCGGTGTATTGCAATGACGCCTCGTGCTGGAAGACAGAGAGCGAAGACAGTGATGGGAAGGACACATATATACTTCGAAGCGTTGATGAGTCGATTGCAGCACTTTTCGTTTGCACCGTTCAGGGGAATCGTATTGGCGACGAGCTGTTCGCTTTGACAGCGCTGTTTTGCACCGCGCGATTGGACGGATTGGATGCGTGTCTCGGCAGTCGATCCACGGGCGGTCAGCTCTTGAGCCAAATGAAAGGCGCACTTCAACTGGTATCGATCTTGTTTGAGCCGCGACTATCCCAATTTCGATGCTCTGGCAACTGATATTCGGGAGTGTGTTCAATAGGCGACAGACCCCCACGTCACTCGCATGGAAACGGCGTAGTTGGCTTCGACTGCGGTGTTCTATTGTTTGTGGTCGCACAGGAGAGGACTTTCTCGCATGAGTGATCAAGGGTAAGTTACCGAGTCGAAAGCCGCCAAAAGTTTGAATGGAATGGATAACGTCTGGAGAAGTGCAGTATGGTCTTGCGTTCTGATGTCACAGCTCTCCATGGGTCATGAATTTATCGACGACACCGCAATCGTCCATGACCCCGTAGCCTCCCTTGGCATCGCTGGAGGCGTGGTGCAGAGCACACACACACAAACCCGAGTCTTCATCTAGTTGGACATGTAACAAACTCAGAGAAACCCAGACCTCGCAAGCACAGCGTCACTAGAACACGCACCACATCGCCCACGATTGTTGCATACGATATCTTCTTTCGTGCCAGTCACGATTTCGGTCGGAGTCGCACCCACCACGCCAGAAGAGAGCACGAGATTTGTCGTGTCGACAGCTAGTAGTGGCACGTCTCCCGATGGGGAGTAGAAGGTGACTCGGAAATCTACTCAAAGTGACGAAAAGAACAACGTAGTGAGTCACCCACACGCTCAAGGGCAGAGTGGGTGATCGAGTGCGTACCGTTTCCACCAGCGCTACATGCTACAGTAGCTCCAGCTGGGTAGGAGATGCTGACAGACGAGATTCTGATAGAAGAAACACAATAAAGCAAACATCAGAGGCCACCGTACCTCCTCCCTTGCCAATTGTAGTACCCACGTGCGAAGACTCTCCAAAGCAGCCTTTACGAAGCTAGAAGAAGCAGCCGCTGGGATCGGACCCGTGGTCTCCCCGCGAAATGTGAGCGTGAATGACCCACCAGTCGCGGTGCACACCACACTCTGGACTTCGTCGAACTGGTTGGTCATTGTCCACGGGTCGTCACCTCTTGGACAAGGAACTGCATCACATCACTGCATCAAGACTCTACCGGTGCATGCTCAGAGACAGTTCGCTATGAAGACGCACCTTTGCTGCAGTCGTGGCCGGTGTACCTAACAGACTGGCCGCGCTTCCAGTGTACTTTGCCACAGTAGCAGCCTTGGATCATGTCGGCGTCCCACGTCGCCACAGCGTTGGTGTCCGTGCCGTATACAAAACCTGCTGTGCCGAACGTAGCCGTCGGTGTGAGTGCGGCGAGCTCTCTTGCAGTCTTGCAGCTCCCGCGGTCACTGCAAATGCCATCGGTGCTTGGACACACAACTGATTATACGGTGCAATCGTCAACACAGCATCCAGGTATGTGCAGCAAAAGACAGACAGACGTACGGTGATCACAAGCCACGCCTTCGAAGCCCGTGAAGCAGCGGCACATGCCGACTTCATCACAGATACCCTACAGTCAGCACAGTAGTTGTCACTCCAAGTCCGTCGTACACGTATCACTTGAGTGGTTGACCTACGCCGTTGGAACATTCGACGAGGTTCATGTGCGCGACGTTGTCGACCACAGGCTCCTCCCACCACACACGGCCAAGGGCACACCGTCGCCGCGAGCAATCGTAGCCAGAATAGCTGTCATCGCACGAGCAGCGGTACAGTGGGGCACCAGAGCAAGTCCCATGGCCACTACACGCGTATCCGTAGTTGACTGGGCAGCTCGTCATCGCGAGACTGGCAGGACGGTAGCCACAGTCAGCGACGTCGCCTTTCCCACCAATTCCTTTATGGCCAAGTCACGTTAGTATGCCGTACACAAGTTCCACAGCTATCAAAGCACTCACCGTCGCTTGACTCAAAACCGGAGTCGCACAAGCAGATGCCGTTGTAAGTATTGCACACGCCTCGACCGGAGCATTGTGTCCACTAGACAGATAGATCCACACATTAAAAGCTAGGCAGCAGAAAGAGTGAATCAACGGGAAGACCTCCGACCTCCTTCGTGCCAGTTCTCGTGAGTGCGCCGCCGTCGGTTGCTGCAGCTCCGTCAGTCTGGACTGCTATTGTCGCTGTCCCAGAGACCCGCGCGGTATCGACAACGAGCGAGGGGAGGTCGCCGTGTTCATACGTGAACGTGATCAGTGCCGACACACCCGTGCCCGTACCCGAGCAAATCGGTGATCCCGTAGTGCCGCTCGTGACTGTGATGTCCACGTATCGGATCGTGAGCAGCTCCTCTAACGCAGCTTTGAGCGTCACCTCCGTCTCCTGCGTCACGTCTAAAGGCCGCGTCGTCTGACCGCGGAAACTCAGCGTAAACGTGCCCGTGCAACCAGCACACAAACAGGAAAGTGCCTGGATCTCGTCCACTTGTCCAGTCGTCACGGGGTCATCGCCGTACGGGCAGAGTCGCTTGGAACAGTCGGGGCCGGTGTATCCGTAGTCGCACACGCAGCCGTAGACGCGGTCGGCATCCCAGGGCGTCGTGTAGACCGCTGTCGAGAACAAGTTGTAGTCGTTCTGCATCGGTCCGACGTCCTGGAGACTCAGGCAGCGGCCATGGCCATTGCAGTTCCTGTTACAAGGCGCGATCATGCGCTCACACGCCGGCCCGGAGAAGCCCGGCTCACACTGGCAGCGGCCGCTGTCACGAGAGCATCTGCCCATGTTGGAGCACTCGCTTGGCGTCGCACGCGTCGTGTCGTCAGCGGAGGCAAAGCCCACCCATGGCGCTGCAGTCGGACACACTCGCGCGAAGCAGTCAAACCCCGTGTAGCCTGGAAAGCACGCGCATCTGATCCAGATACAATTTCTCGGTTAGTAATGGGAAGAGTTCAGAAGCCATATCAACGAGTCCACGCACACGTTTGAGTTTGTACAAGTCCCATGACCATTGCAAGCCGACGGACACGATCCTAATGCACCGCGCAGGGCTGTGAGCAGCAGTAGGAGAGGCAGAAGCCGTTGATGATCAAGCCATGGAGTCAGGAGGCCCATCCTCTGCTGTGGGTCGCGTCAGGAAGCCGCAGCAGCGTGAGTCGTCGCGGCTTCATGATGGCACTGTTTGAGGCCTGTAACTGGCGCCTGAAACGGCAGCGGTTTCAGCTATTCGCGAGAAGAGCTCAATTGCATCCGCACTTTGTGAGAAGATCCATTATGTGAATCTACGACCTCACGATCAGCAAGTCGCCTGCGCAAGGAAGGTCCCTTCAGGTTGAAGTTGTGGGCCGGTGGTGGGTGGTCCACCGACCTTCAGAGTACTGATTTTGGGAGGCTTGCGATTACTGCGGCTGGGCCGATTGCATGTGGGTGTTGACGCTGCTTGTCGCTAAGTTCGCAGTGTTTTCTCACCAAACTCGCTTTTGATTCTGCTCGCAGCCAATGAGACTCACATGTACGCTTGCCCTAAACCTTTTGTACACCGGATCCACCCCGTCCACCGTCGGCTCCACGCTGGCGTGTCCGCCGCTTGTACACCACTTGTCCGCTTGGCTTGTGCTGTTTGCTGCATGGTGGCAAAAAAGCACGGAACTGTCGCAGCCTATTTCAGCCAATCACATTTCCTCCATAGGCTGAAACCAAACGTTGACGAGACAGAGCATCTCACCTTGTTTTCGAAACAGATCCAGCCCCACGAGCGGACAGCTCAATTGGTTTTTGTTTGATGATTGCGAGCCGACCGCACAGCAAACACTTCGCAACTTGCGGTCGGCGCTTCAGCTTCGCACTCTCGCAAACACGCGACCCCCCCACCACCTCACCACCACCATCACCATGGCCTCTGCTGCGTTCCGTCGCGCGGGTGGCCTCAAGCGCGTGGCTCTGGGCCTCAGCGTCGGCGCCGCTGGCTTCGGCGGCCTTTCCGGCTCGTCGATCCTCACGGCCAAGGAGAAGGAGCGCCTCGTGGCGCCCATCAAGTGCGAGGACGGCTCAACCATCGTGCCGTACGAAGTGCCTTCCCGCCAGAAGCAAATCGAACGCCTCAAGAAGGAGCAGTTCGACGTGCTGGTGATCGGCGGCGGCGCCACGGGCGCTGGCTGTGCGCTTGACGCCGCCACGCGTGGCCTCAACACGGCCGTCGTGGACGCCAACGACTTTGCCGCTGGCACGTCGGGCCGCTCCACCAAGCTCATCCACGGTGGCATCCGCTACCTGGAGACGGCGTTCATGAAGGCCGACATGGCGGCCTTCAACCTCGTGACCGAGGCGCTGGAGGAGCGCGCGTTCTTCCTGAGCTCGGCGCCGTACATGAACCGCCCACTGCCCATCATGATCCCGATCTACACGTGGTGGGAGGTGCCGTACATGTGGGCTGGTGCCAAGGTGTACGACCTTGTCGCGGGCTCGAAGCAGTACGTGCCGAGCAGCCACTACATCAGCCCGGAGGAGGCTGTCTTCCAGTTCCCAATGCTCCGCAAGGACGGCCTGAAGGGCGCGGTGGTGTACTACGATGGCCAGATGAACGACACGCGCATGAACGTGTCGGTCGTGCTCACGGCCACGCAGAACGGAGCGGCCGCTGGCAACTACGTCCGCGTGGAGCACCTGCTCAAGGACTCCAACGGAAAGTTGTGCGGTGCCCACGTCAAGGACACGCTTACGGGCGAAGAGTGGGACATCAAGGCCTCGGCGGTCGTGAACGCGACTGGCCCATTCACAGACGGCATCCGTCTGATGGACGACCCAAACAAGCAGAAGATCGTCGTGCCTGCGGCCGGCGTGCACGTTGTGCTGCCTGACCACTTCAGCCCGAGCCGCATGGGTCTGATCGTGCCAAAGACCACGGACGGCCGTGTGCTGTTCTTCCTGCCATGGGAGAACGGAACGATCGCCGGCACGACCGACTCGGAGTCGGACATCACGATGCTGCCGTCGCCGACCAAGCAGGAAGTGAGCTTCATCATCGACGAGGCCAACCGCTACCTGGCCAAGGACGTGACCACCAAGGACGTCAAGTCGGCGTGGTCGGGCATCCGTCCGCTCGTGCGCGACCCTCGCCACATGGACGGCAACACGTCCAAGATCTCGCGTGAGCACATTGTCGAAGTGTCCGAGTCCAACATGGTCACGATTGCCGGTGGCAAGTGGACGACGTTCCGCCGCATGGCCCAGGACGCGATTGACAAGCTCGTGGAGACCGTGCCGGACCTCAAGGCCAAGGCCACTAAGTGCAAGACGCTGGACATGGGCATGATCGGCGCTGACCGTATTGGCGAGGTCTGCAACAAGAAGTTCGACAAGATCACGGTCACGCTGCGTGAGAACTACAACATGGACAAGGACATCGCCGAGCACCTGATGCGCAACTACGGTACGCGTGCGCTGCAGGTCGCCGAGATCGACCAGCACGGCTTCCTGGATCGCAAGGCCAGCGACCACCCGCGTCGTCTCCACCCAAAGTACCCGTACCTGGAGGCCGAAGTGGTCTTCGCGGTGCGTCAGGAGTACGCGCAGAAGGCGACGGACGTGATCGCGCGTCGCATGCGTCTGGCGTTCATTGACAGCGAGGTGACCGCGCAGCTCGTGCCGCGCGTGATCCAGATGATGGGCGAGCTCCACGGCTGGTCGAAGGCCCGACGGGAACAGGAGCAGAACGAGTGCGACGTCTTCCTCGCCACCATGCACAACCAGTAAGCGTTTAGCGGTGCGAGCACCCACCGAGCAGCGTCGCAGCAGCCGCGGTGTGGACTTTAGCCAGTAACCCTTTCAACACAGATTTCTATTGCTTAGCCATTCGGTGGGTGGGGTTCAAGGTCTCAGTTATGAGTTACCTGCCACACATGTACTTCAGTTATCGATCGAGTCGTTGTTGCGCTTGGACGGTGAGACGGGAGCTGCCAGCGGAGACGCTTGCAGGGACGGCAAATGCACCGACGACGCTGACGACGTGGCGTGAGGTTTCTTAGTGGGCACGACCCGCGACGGCTTCTCCGGAGAAGAGCTCTTCGTGAGAGGCGGCAGCACTGGAGACGACTGCACGTTGTTGTACGGCGCTACCAGAAGCAGCAGCTCTCGAGCATGCGCAGTGTTCTCTTTGCTTGGAGCCTTGAGGTCTTTGAATCGACTGGCGACTGATTTCTTGGACGAGGTGAGGCTCTTCTTGGAAGGGGACTGGGAGCCAACCGATGAGCCTTCGCGACGAGTCTCCTCGGTCTCTGCATCCTCATCGCTGATCCCCACGCCTTCTGCAAGTGAGAGTAGCATATCCAAACCACAATGGACAAGCTCTTCGCTGTTCTGCGGATGCTTCAGCACGAGTGCGACGAGCACCGCGAGCACCGCCTCTACGACGTCATCGCTGTGGCGAGAGCGGTCGTACAGACCCAGAAGCAGAGGAATGCCACGCAACGCGCCGACGTAGTCTTGGTTCCTCACGTTGTCCGCGATGGAGTTGCGAAGCGCCCACAAACACGACAACACGACCTTCTGGTGGCCAGCAATCGGGCTCTGTGGACTCACACACAGATCCAACAGCGTGTCCAGGCCGTGCTCGTTGCGTAGCTTGACTTTGGCACTGGGCTTCTTCCACACTTCGTCGGCGATCGCGTCGCTGGCCATCGCCACGAGCGCTGGGTTCCCCGTCGCGTCTTGCAGCAGTGTGATGAGCCTTTTCAAGTCTGTCGCCGCCAAGGAGCTCATGGCGGACGGTGACAACACAGTCGCTGGGCTGGACCCGACAAGTTCGTGCTTGGTCGTGCGCACGTCGGCGAGAAGATCCAGCGCCTCGATCGCTGGTTCACACAGGTCGTGGTTCGTGTTTCCGCTCAGATTCACGAGCGTCTCAATGCCGTGAGCGATCTCCAGAATCTTGGCCTTGTTGGCGTCGTGGAGGCACATATTGATGACGCCGTACAGTCCGTGCTTCTGGACGAGAGGATTCTCCGTGTGCCCACACAGTCGAATGAACACATCGAGTCCGTTGACAGCTCTTGCTGGTGCGAGATGATGGTCGTTGCGTGGTGTCGACCCGCCCAACGCCAACGCGATGCTGTCGCTGTAGGACAATGAGCAAAAGGCTCGTGCCGAGTGTTCCAACGGCGGGCCTTTGGCAGAGCGGCAGTTGTGCTCCAGCAGCGTCACCCACTGCGTCTGCGAGGCGACGAGTTGGCGGTTCGCGTCGTTGTAGAAGAGTGCGTTTGCCAGTATACAGAGTCCGTGTTCGCGGATCTGCCCTGTGTAGCTGTGGTCAGCATCTTCACCATCTTGCAGTTGGTTATCGGAGATCGTGGTCGACGTATCCGCCGAGTGCTTCTCGCTTGAGAAAGTACAGACTCGATACAAGGCGTCCAAGTACCGAGCAATGCGGTACTGGTTCTCTCTGTTCCAAGTCGCATTCGCAAGCGCCCACGTCGCCTGTGCGACCAATGCCAAGTCAGATCGCTTGCCAGCCAGTAAAAACAATGCGTCGATGCCGCCACACTCGCCGATAGCCGCTCGAATGTCGTCGTGTTGGGCGATGCTTCCAAGCACCAACGCGCCGTGGAACGCGACATCCCTTGTGCACGACGCACACATGAGCACGAAAGTCGCCACGCCCGGTGACGCTCCGATGGATCGCATTCGTTCGCTTCCGTTGTCGTCGTCGGAATCTTCATTTGCTGCCAAAATGGCCAGCGCAACGTTTCGCTCCAGTAATTGCGAGGTTGGATCTTGCTGAGGGTCCTCTTTGGACTGAGGCTGCGCTTCGTCCACGTCAAGCATCGTGATGACGTTGGAGATGGTCTCAGAAGCACACGTCTGAATGGCTTCGTACACATCCAGATCGATGGCGTCGTGGATGCGGTACGAGTGGCACAGCTTCGTGAGAATCGCCATGCCACGAGCATCAAAGATGGCTTCACAGCACGCCACGTGGCCAAACGACAAGTGGGCAAGGGCTCGAACACTGGCCAGCAGCACGTCGACGTCGCTGTGGTGCGTGCAGCTCCCTAGTAGCAACGGAATCGCACCTGCGTGGCAGATCTGGGTCTGATTGTACACATTCTGGAACGACAGATTGGCGAGTGCTTCGATCGCATGGCGCAGCACGCCAGAGTCGTCGAGTGTGTTTGCAAGCGGCGACTTTGTAGTTGCGTGGGGACGAAGAAGACTCACGAGCAAGGGGATGCAGCCGTCCATGCGTCCGACGATCGCCGTGTTGCGTGTGTTCATCACGATGATCGCGAGGGATCGGAGGGCGTTACGCTGGATCTTTAACTGCACGTGATCAGCTTCAGCAGACGAAGACGCCGTCTTCTTCTGCGACCGACAGAGATCGATGATCGACTTGAGTGCGCTAGGTGCGAGGCCGATGTACTCTTGGTTGGAGCTGTTCACGTCCGGGCTTTCGACATCGTCGCGTGCGTTCCACATTTTCAAGAACAGGATTTTCTTCTGCTTGTCAAATAGATCCGAGTCGCTTTCACCGCTGCCACCACTGGCTCCAGTATCCGCAAGCCAGTTCATCTCAGTGTTGCTTTCATCGGCAACGCTGTCGAATGCCAGGTTTCGAGACGCTAACTGCTGGAGAATGCGAGCTGACTGCTGCGTTTCCCACTGGAACCACAGCTTCTTGGCCTTCCAGCCCAGCGCACGCGGCGTGACGTTGGCATTCCACGCCAGCAGCCCAAGCGCCTTCGACGCAATGACTCGGATCGCGCTTTGGGAGCTGTGGTGCGCGAGCGACGCGAGGATCTCAATGCCTCCGTTTTCACGTAATGCAGTGTTGGTCTGTGGAGTCGCTCCGGCCAAGATCTCGACGCCCTGCGCGAAGAAGAGGAACAGCGCGTCGACATCCGTGAGAATCGCCTGCGCCGTGACGCGGAGCTTCCAGTTTTCCAGTCGTAGCAGGCGCTGCTGCTGCTTGTGGTGGCGTACGAGCTGGTCGATCTCACGCTGCATTTTGACTCGTTCACTGTGGGCTTCGCGCGCCTGGATCTTGAGCGACAGGTTCCACATCTCAATGCCGTTGATCTTTGTGATCTGCGATGAAATGCGGAACCTCATGTCGTTGGTCTCCGTTGCCCGGCGTTTCTCCAGTGACTGATAGCCCATCAAGAGCTCCTCGTTGGCCACACGCTGAGCGTGGAGCTCGCGCTTGGCCGCCGTGAGCCAGTGCCACTGCTGCTCATTTTCGAGCTCTAACTTCGCGATACACTGCTGCAGCTCCGTTGTGAGCGTATCGTGGTCTTGAATCAAACGCGCACGCTCTTCTTGAGCTCGCAGTCGCTCTTCCAAGCGCGCTTTTTCTTCGTCCTGGAGCTGATCTTTCAGCCCCAACACGATCTGCTCGGTCTCCAGACGCACGGCCTCGCTGCTTCTCTGGTATTCAAGTCTCAGTCGCTCGATCTTGGCGTCTCGCTCCACGATCTGAGACTGTAAGAGTTCTTTAACTTTGACCAGCAGCTTGATCTCCTTCCGCAACTGGAGCTGCTGAGCCTCGTGCTGCTGCTGGAGAGCTGTGAGTATCTGCTCCTGCCGTTCACGCTGCATGGCTGTCATCCACTCCTCGGACGTTGTGTCTTTGATCAGTGCGATAGCAGCTAGCGAGCGCCAACGACATTCGCGCTCATAACACAGCAGTAAGAACTGACGAACCGCTTCGATCCGCCGCAGCTTCTCCTCAAATACTGCCGTGGCTTCTTCATACTCTGCTCGAGTGTCAGTCTCAGGTACGCTGTCACCCACGTCGCCTTGAAGCACTCCGTTCAACGTCTCGATGGCGTCCAAGTTCACTCGCAACTCATAGTGGAGGTTCATATTCTGATCCCACAGCGCCTGTTTTTCAGCAAAGAGCTTGGCTTCTTCATGGAGTTTCGTGAGCGAATACTCGTAGAATCGCGTCTCCAGAGCCATAAGCAAAACCTGCGCCTCTCGCTCCTTCTCGTGGCGTCGTTGTAGTCGCGTGACTTCCAGTTGAAGTGCATCGGCTTTTTGCTTGGACTCTTCGATTAACTGGATCTTTTCCAACGGGTTTCTTGCTTGACGAGGCAGCCTTTTGGCGTCTCCCAGTCGCTGGACGACTGCTTCGTACTCGACTTTGACCTGGAAGACGGATTCCTCGCGAGCCGCTCGCTCTACTAGGAACCGCGCCCTCTCTACCTGGGAGCTGGCTTGGATCGCCCATAATTTCTCATTTAACTCCTTTTCACGTGCCGAAAGTTGCTCGAAAAACTGCAAATCGCCTTCATAGAGTGGAATATCCACTAACAGTCGCCGCTTCATCGCCTCCAAAGCTCGAAAGTGGTCGTAGGCGGCAGCGAGGTCCTCAAGACGGAGCACCTCCTCCAACTCCCATTCCGCCCACATCTTCTCCGTCTCCACCGCGTGCTTGAGGTGCTTGAGCTCGGCTTCATCTCGCGCAACCGCCTCAGGGTCGGGTTTGCTTTTCGGTGATCGCATTGGCTCCTCTCCACCGTCATTATCTTCAGCATCATCCTCGTTCTCTTCCTCTTGCTCATCGTCTTCTTCTCCATTCACTTCATCGTCGTTTGGTTCGTTCGCCTGTTGATTGCCCTCACTAGGCTTGCTACCTTCATCATCATCGGCGTTTACGTTGTCCTCAGCTTCAATAAACCGTTCTTTTGCTCTCAGCAGGTCTTCCTGAGATGGACGTGGTTCATTCGGAGGGAGTTTGGCTTCTTCCAACGCTGCGATCCGTTCTGGTAGCCTTTGGAGCTCGGCGTCGGCCTCTTGCTCTTCGCTTCGAGCCTTTTCCAGCAGCTCCTTGAGCTCCTCGCACCGCTTCGTCGCCTCTTCCAGCCGCAGAGCTGTCTTCTCCAGTAAATCAAACTCGGTCTGCTCGATGGTTAATATCTGCTGCTCCATCGTCTTCATGTGGACGAACTCCTCGTCCAGTTGGTGGTGGAACTTGACACGTTCGTCTTTTGCCAGAGGCGCCGCCAAGTACCTGCGGTCCGCTCTCTGCTCGACGACGAACGCGTGGATCTCCTTCTCGAATAGCTCGTCGTCTTTCGACAGCGTCATATCTTTCTTGCCCACAGAATCACGAACAAACTTGGGCTGGACTGCCTTGTCCATCGCCTTTCTTTGCTGGGCTTGAGCAGCGGCCTTGGCCGCCGCCTCTTCCTGCTGCTTGGCCTTGCGCTTTTGTCTTTCGATTTCTTTCTGCTCTTCGTCTTCCTTCTCCAGCTCCTCTTTTTCACGTTCAAAGCTGTCACGAGCAGCGTTCAATAGCTGCAAAGCCAGCGCTCGCTCTTCCGTCAGCAACTTCTCGAGTTCCGCTTTCAGTTGCTTGGATCGATCAAACGCCAGCTCAAGTTCCACTCGCAACTCTGCAGGATCCGCAGGCTTCTCATCATCGTCATCTTCATCGTCGTCATTGCCACGATCAGAGGCTTTTCGACGATTGGTGTTGTCACCATCTCGACTTCTAGGAGAGTCGTCGTCACTTGAGGAACCGCCATCCGAGTCTTCTTCTTCGTCCTTGTCCTCGTCCAAATCACCGCCAGTAGACTCAGTAGGCTTAGTGGGTTCTTCTTTGGATATGATTGCCGGTTGAGACTTCGCAGGCTGAGCCTCTGTCTCATCAACCGTTGACGTCTCTTCATCCTCCTCCTCTGGCTCGTCCTCTCCAGGCGGATAGAAGTTCTCCAGCCCATAACTATTTTTCCAGTCCATTCGTTTGGGATCCCAGTGTGCAGGCGGCTCGTAGAACATCGCGACGGGTGCTTCCCACGCGCTCTCGCCGGTCACAGTGTTCTGGTAGTACGTCTGCCCAGCGACGTACTCGCCCTCCGGAGTCGTGGACGGCGGCACGATGAGCAGCTTCCACTGCATCGCAGTCTCCAGCCGCATCAGCACACGCTCTTTAGCCGCGCGGCGGATCACTAGTGCCTCTAGTCGCCTTCGCTCGTCCTTGGCTTCCACTTGACTCACAAATCGAACATCCTTCTCCGCTTCAGACGCCTTGAGGATCGTCGGCAGCACGACGTCGTCCGGCCATAGAGCTGCGATCCACTCTTTCTCCTCGTCGCGCTCCTGCCTCTCACGCTGCATGCGCACCTGAAGCTTCTTGCTTTTGGCTTGGGCATCGTCCAGCTCACGCTTGAGAGCCTCGTTCGCGCGCTTGTTGTCGGCGTGGAGCTGGCCATTCTTCAGCACCGCGAGTCGCAACGACTCCTCACAGTGCGACAGCCTCGTGAACTGTCGACTCAAGTGGGTCGCGAGTTGGCCCTGTGTGGTGTTATACAGCACATCGAGCTCCAGTGACAGCGTGCCCAGCGCCTCGGAGAGCAGCATTGCTCCACTGTTCGCAAATTTGGCAAGATGATGCGTCTCTTCAAGATCCGTCGGTTAGTATTTCACAGACTAAGCTAATTGGTGATTGCTAGCCTTATTAGCCTCCGCTGAGAAGCCGCTGGTCTCATCTCAAAAACCTCTGAGAAAAGATTCCAGACCAGTTTGTTGAGAGTTGATTCGTGTCAGTCCATAGGGGATTAGTCGTTATGGGAGGTTCTGGACTCACGTCCTCCCCGTCTTTGACGCATGTTGAGGTTGAGGTTGGTTTATGTGGCTCTGAACATCGGCGGGATCATGAACAACTGCGACACGAAATTCTTCTCTCCACGCACGAAAGAACGAAAAGAACCATCGGGAACCCTCCAACAAAACACCAACAAAAACTCCACCAGCGCCAACTCCAACAGTTCAATCCAACACCAACCACACACTCCATCAATCAACCAACAAACCAACAAAATGAGCGATATTCGAGCGGAGGAAGACGCGCTGCTGCGAGACAGCGTGTGCTACTGGCGCATGTGCCAGCCGCAGGTTGAAGTCAACGACGTTACACCATCTATCAAGATGAACGCGGCCGACAGCGACGATCCAGAGGAGTACGAGATCCTGTACCCCAGTGACGACGGCACGCGCAGGCTGCTGGCGAAGAGCTCGTTCTACGAGAAGTTCATGCCGTCCACGGACCGCCTCTCCGAGTCGCTGCTGCAGTTTTGCGGCAGCTTCCCGATCCGCATGGGGCCAGTGATCATGGCGTCCCTCGTCCGCCGCTTCACGGACGCGCGCTTCAACTGGGAGACTAAGACGCTGCAGTCATTCTTAGAGATGGCGTGCTGGACGAGCGTCTCGTACGCCGCGTACTCGCTGTACGACGACTGGCTCGTGGCACTTCAAGTCGGCACGTTTGTCGGTGCACTGATGTCGATCTGCGACGAAGTGGCGCTCCAGTTTGTGCGCGGATTGGCCCGCGTAATCCGCAACCAGCACGGCGGCAGTGAGCTGCTGCAGAAGCTCGGCTTTGACGTCCCTCTGAACGGCAAGGCGCCGACCAACGGCCACGAGGTCGAACTGATCAAGACCCTCGTGTTTGGCTACTTTGGCATCGTGGCCATTCGCTCGCTATGGGAGAACTTCCACGATGTCAAGTACTTTGCGCTGCTCACGGCGGCGGCCAGTGTGGCATTCGTGGTGACTGCGGAGCTCTTCTGTCTGTGGCTGCCGACGCGCCGCGTGGGTTTGACGCTGCAGTCACGCTTCACGGAGATCCGCCAGAACTGGGAAGAGCACCCGGTGCGTTCGCTCGTGGAGCTGCTCGCGTGGACGATGTCGACCTCTTACCTGTTCTACACGTCGGAGGATTTCTTCTTTTCGCTACGAACGGGTACGCTGGTTGCCGTTGTGCTGTGCTTGTTGTCAGGTCTGGAAGCTCTCCCGGACGTCGTGAGCTCGGACGATGACATGGGTGAGTCCACGTACTGGCAGGAGCAGGCGGGCGGTGACATCACGGTCGCGCTGGCGAACTACCTGGTGAAGTTTCAAGACGCGGCCAACTACGTCGGTGCCGCTGTGCAGGACGAGGCCATGAACATGTACGAGAACTGGAGCCAGTAAGTCTCTCTAGGCTGACACCGACAGCATTGTTGTGACCACCACACTCCAAAGAGCTTCTTCGCAGCCAAAGTTTCTGTATTCGCTTTTATCGATTGTAAAATAAACCAATTTTTTAATCACGCTTCTTGGCTTCCACCTTGGTCTTGATGAAGTGGAGCACCACTGTGCCGGGGCGGTCTTCGTACCCGTGGAGCTGGCCAGGCGTCGCAAGGATCTGGTCGCCGAAGAGACGATTCACCAGCGTGACGCAGACAACGGCAACTGGGATGTTGAGGCGGTGGCAGAAAGAGGCGAAGCCACGCGCCTCCATCTCGATGTTCTTCACGCCTGCAGCCGCGCAGGATCGAAGGAATTCCATTTTGTCGTCCAGTGTGAACTCGCAAATGGCGCCGTCCAGTCGACCTTGGGCTTCGTAAAAGTCGTCACAGGTCAGCGTCTTGCCCACTTCAACAGGAAGCCCGAGATGCTGCGCCGCTTTCGCGATCTCCTCTGACAGATCCGGAGAGCAGATCGCACGACGCAAGACCCGCTTGCCCAGCACACAGTACTCCGAGTACGGCTCAAGGAAGTTGTTCAGCGCCTCCGTCGTCAGCATGATCGTGCCTGGCTCCACCCCGACGCCCCCACTTGTGCCCATACGAATGTAGGCCACGTCACGAGCCTCCGCGTACTCAAGTAGCTTCGTCACTTCATGAAGCAAGATCAAGACCGACGGGATGCCCATGCCATGGTTTGCGATCAGCACAGGGCCGACTTTGAACAGCGTGTAGCGCGTCGTCGAGCCAATGGGCGTGAGTGAGTACCCGAACGGAGTCTTGATCTGCAGCTCAGCAGCCACGCGGTGGGCGAACTCAGTCATGCGACCGACGCTGCCGCCTGAAATGAAGAACTTGACATCACCGAAGAGGTCGATGATCGGCTGCTTGTCCTCGCGCGAGCACGAGAAGCCGATGTGGAAGAGCACGTCGTTCGTGAGGTCGCGAAGGTTCGCGTTTGCGAGGTGCTCAAAGCCTGGCGTCGTCGCGTTGGATGCCGCCATCGTCGTCGTCTCCTGTCTCCGTAGCTGCTGCCTTGTGACCTTTGAAGCTGCGAAACCAACCACCCAGACGAAGTGGTCGGGTGAATGCGAGTTGAAGCTGGGTGATCATCAAGGGTTTTTCACATTTGGGTGAATTGACTAAGTCAGTGACGTCGTGCTCGTCACTCCACTGAGGCTTCGACTGAACCCTCCGAATGATTCATCAAAAACCTCACGTTACCTGACTATAAACAAATTTGCATTGTGACATTAGGGCCAAATATACCATATAGGACTCCAATCCCCTCGCTTTTGCGATAAATCGTTATTTGACCCCGCTCTAGTGCCATTTCCACTTGCTGGCATCTCTCTTTCTCTGTGGAGCCGCCGACAGAAGAAGAGAAACAGGGACGAGGGAAGCGAAGGCCGGAGGTCGACGATGATGGACGACGACTCGAGCAGCTCCGGCGGTGCGGACGCTGCGCTGGCTATGGATCCGTCGGCCATGACGGCGGCACTCGCAGCATCAAACGCTACGCGACGCGCGTTGGAAGCCGAGGATTACGACGACGACCTACGCAGTAACGCAAGTGGCCAGACACGCAATGGAGCCGGCGAAGATGAGCCGCTGCTGCCGCGCAAGCGACGCCAGGTCTCAGGTAGCGCGTTCAGTCTTGCACTACAAGACGAACCGTGGATCTTTACACCGCCCACGTCGCCTGCAGCGCAGCATCGCGGGATCCGACGTGGCTCGTACCGCTACCTGAAGGGCGCGGATCTGGACGAGGGCACTGCGTACGACTTTGCAATTGTGACCAAGCGCGAGAAGAAGAAGAAGAGCAAGCTGTCAAATCTGGAGTCGCCGGAGAAGGATGGTATCGAGCTGACGCTGCTCGAGCGACTGACGGAGAACGGACTGGATGTGGACGTCATCGAAGGCGACTTCACGCGCATGGTCCGTGGCGACTCGAATGAACGAAGCAAGTACATCGTGCTGCTGGTGCGTGGGAAGCACGACGTGCTTGCAGCCTATGGCCGGAAGCTCAAGTTCCAGACGTGGCTGCGCAGTGGCAACACGCGTGAGGTCGAAGCAGCCGTGAAGAGCGATCCCATCGTCACGCCGGCCGACCGCGTCCAAGTGCTCGACCATATCATTCGAGAAGGTGCCAAGATCCACGAGACGGACCCACACATCCACAAGATCTTCCCTGTCCACGACGAGACAGTGAACGAGTATCTGCTCACGACGTTCATCCAAACGCGCAAGCTCGAGCACTTGTCGGAGACGTTTCTCAGCAAGATGAAAGAACACTTTGGCGAGAAGGTGGCCTACTATTTCGCCTACGCCGACTTCTACAACAAGTCGCTCACCCCCATCGCCATTCTCGGTGTGCTGCTCACGTGCTTCCGTGGACCTATGGGAACGCCAATGTACATGCGGTTCATGGTCGCGTGGGCGTTTCTCGTGTCGGTCGTGTGGAGCTTTTGGTTTCTCAAGTCGTGGACGCGACGCAACAGTGAGCTCAACTTCCAGTGGGAAAACAACCTCGAGAGCAAAGAGATCAAGTACAAGAACCCAAACTTCAAGGGCGAGGTGGTGATCAACCCTGTCACGGGTATGGCCGACCAGTACTACCCGAGTTGGAAGCGGTACCCGAAGTACTTCTTCGCGATCCTCTTCATGCTGCTGCAGATCTCGATCATGATGCTCATCATCGCGTGCTGGATCACCGTCTTCGAAGTGTTGAAGGTGCGCTACCCGACCTCGGGTATCTTCTCGGCCCAGTGGTTCTACATCCTGGGTGGCGGCATCCTCTACGGTTTGTTTGTCGACATCTTCCAGTGGAATCTCATCGTCACGAAGGCTGCGCGAGTCTTCACCGAGTGGGAAAACTGGAAGACGCTCGAGCAGTTCGAGAAAGCCATGGTGCGGAAGTTGTTCCTCATGGATTTCCTCAACTACTACACGTGGTTCTTCCTGCTCGCTTTCGTGTACGTGCTTCCTGGTGCCGGCGACTCGATCACCAACATGCTCAACTCCATTATCTGGAAGGACCCTCCGAACTGCTGCTTCGGACCGTACTTGGATCGAGACGGCACACAATGTCGCTTCTGTCCACCGTCGTGGCATGCTGTGGTGACAAACGAGTCTCGATGCGTGCCATGCCAAGGCTGGGTCACCTTCGACATCAACCATCTCGACTTGGAGCAGCTCTTCTTGACGCCGATTATCGTCACGCAAGGACTCAACCTCCTGATCGCCGTGATGGTTCCGTGGATCCACCGCAAGCACCACGCCCAGCGTCTACGATCAACTGACAAGAAGGCTCTGGAGATCGTCAAGAAGCAAGGCGCTCGCCAGATCATTGCCGATATGGCGTATCGTGACGACAACTCACAACTCACGAATCTGTCGAAGGCTCGTTTTCTCGAAAACGACGTCACCCAGATCGAGAAGCTCAACGCGAAGGCACGCGACATTCTATTCCAGAGCGAGCAGGACGACTACGATCCATACGACGACTACCACAACTCGACGGTCCAGTTCGGCTTCGTGGTCATGTTCTCGACCCTGTGGCCACTCATGCCCATGGCGTGTATGGTCGTGAACGCGTTGAAGATGCGAGGCGATGGCTTCCGCCTGTGCCGCACACTGAAACGCCCGTTCCCTCGAAAGGCCAGCGGCATTGGCGAGTGGTACGGCGTGCTGCACTTTCTCGCCTGTATTGGCGTGATTGTGAATGTTGGTCTGGTGTTCATCTCGACTGGCGCCATGGAATTCCTGTCGGCGAGCTGCTCGGCCGAGATCACGACGGCCATGGGCGGCGACTTCTCCAAGTTCAAGTTCGGTCCGGACTTTGCGTGCTTCTCGCTCACCGTGCGCATGGTGATGATTCTCGTGACCGAGCATGTGATCTTTGCAGGCATTTGGATGTTCTGGAAAGTGCGCAAGTCGGTCCCCGAGCGCGTGGAGCTCGAAATGCTCAAGCGTGAGTACAAGTTCAAGTCCAAGCTGTACGACAAGACTGTGCGCAAGTGGCACGACCGGCTCCAAGCCAAGGCGATGGCCACGCCGTCCAAGGCCCATCGTACTGCACCCAGTGTCCAGTCCGTCGCGAGCTCCGGTTCGACGCCTGCGTTGGTGAGCATCACGCTCCGCAAGGGCTCGAAGGGCTCCATGTCCACGGCGTCGACCGCGACCACCGCCACGACGGCGTCCTCGGGCATGAGTGTGGGTAGCAACCCATCGACGCCGTCGCGCCGCCGGGCACCAGAGCTTAAGCCGAGCGACAATGGCTCAAGGGGCGAGCGAGAGCCTCTGCTGACGTCGCGGTCGCTGGCTCAAGCGTGGGACGCCGTGAGGTCGTCGTCGTCCATGAGTGACACGCATGCGCTGTAGATATGAGCAGATGCCATCCGTAAAGGCGCCATGCAAGCAGCTAGCAGTATTTATGGAAATGGGTGCAGTTTGACGCATGTTGAAGTCCTCGCCTTTGCAGGGCAACGTGGCATCCATGAGGACAGGATGCGAACTTACATACGGTATCCGCACAATACGGCACGGCGCTGCTGACTCCATAGAGAACAGGTGTGTGGAACTGTCTTCTAGCTGTTCCGGTCAGCGATTGGACGGTTCCTCCGAGCCAGATGCCGACAGCCATCCCAGTCGGTGGCTTTAATTGTCGATGTTCATCACAATCTCAAGCAATTCGGTGGCACTAGATGCTTGCAGCTGCAAGAACCCCGAGAAAAGCAAACATCGCAACGCAACAATCGCATCGAGAGCTCATTCGAAGATCTTCCATCGCGCGCACTGTGTCGACGTGGCAACGCACACGCAACTACACGAGAAGAACATGTCAACGACGCCCGTGAAGGTGCGTGGAGGCGGCTATGGGCTGGACGCGGAGCTGGCGCGCAAGGCGGCCGAGAAGTACGACTATGAGATGGAGGACGAGGCGCGCGAGTGGATCGAGACCATCACGGGCATGGAGCTGGGCGAGGACTTTGGCGAAGGCCTGCGCAACGGCGTGATTCTCTGCGAGCTCGTGAACAAAATCCACCCAGGCGTGGTCAAGCGCATCGAGAGCAAGTCCAAGCTCGCGTTCAAGCTCATGGAGAACGTGTCGGCCTTTCTCAAGGCCTGCCGTGTCATGGGCGTGAACGAGTTCGACCTGTTCGAGACCGTGGATCTCTTCGAGCTGAAAGATCTGGGCGTGGTCGTGCGTTGTCTGCACTCGCTGGGCCGCGCCGTGCAGAAGAACTACCCAAACTTTGATGGGCCAACGCTCGGTGTGAAGGAGTCTGTGAAGAATGAGCGCCAGTTCACCACCGAACAGCTCACCGAGGCCCGCAACACGCCCGCGCAGATCAGCTTCGGAAGCATGCGTACGATGGAGCGAAGCGACATGTCGCGTGCGAATGACGTGACATTCGGCGCGGATGCGTCTCGTGTGCTGCACCGTGCACCACCTCCACCACCGCCGCCGTCGGCCGAGAAGGTGGAGATGATCTCCCGCGCTCGTGCGGCGCCGCCATCGCCTCCTCACGGATACGCGGAGCCTCCAGCAGCGCCTGTGCCGCCAGTTTCGGTCAACTCGTCGTGGCTGCAGGCGACGGATGCCGCGAACAGCACGTGGTCGAGCCACAATGCCTGGAGTAAGGAAGCTTCGCCTCCAGCGGCAGAGACACCGTCACCGACACCACAGCCTGCGAAGCCCGTAAAAAGTGATTCCGTTGCGCAGCTCTCCAAGGCGATTGAGAAGGCGTCGTTCAACGAGTCCCCCGCGGCTTCACCGGCGCCGACACCGTCTCCAGCCAAGGGCAGCGTCTCGCCTCAGAAGTCTCTACCTCCAGCGGCTGCATCCCCTCAGAAGGCTGCGTCTCCACAGAAGACGCCGTCGCAGAGGGCGTCGCCGGAGCGTCGCACGTCTGGACTCTCAGGTTTGAACTCGTCAAAGTCGTCAGTGGACGATGGCTCTGCGCAGGAGGAAGCGCAGCAGTGGATCGAAGAGGTTCTGAACGAGAAGCTGCTTGCTGGCTTCGGCGACAGCTTGAAGGACGGCATCATCTTGTGCCAGTTAATTAACACGATCAAGCCTGGCTCTGTTGGTCGCATCCAGACGTCAGCCATGCCGTTCAAGCAAATGGAGAACATTACGGCGTTCCTGAAGGCCTGCCGCGCCATCGGCGTCCAGGAGTTTGATCTCTTTGAGACCGTGGATCTCTTCGAACTCAAGAACGTCGACGTTGTCGTCAAGTGTCTCCACGCGCTTGGCCGCACGGTGCAGAAGAACCTCCCTGAGTACCAGGGCCCGACGCTTGGCGTGAAAGAATCGACTGTCAACAAGCGTCGCTTCTCGCCTGCGCAGCTCCAGGAGGCTGCTGGTGCCGTGCCGCTGCTCGGTCAGCACGGCATGGGTGCTGAGCGACCGCACGACTTTGATCGCTCGGCTTCGGTCACGTTTGGTCGTGACGCCGCCGTCAGCGGTCTCGAGAAGACCCCGTCGTCCAGCAGCCTCACCGGCAACGGCAGCGGCAGCCCGGACTCGCGAAACACGAGCGGCATCGCACCACGCAAGACGTCGAACGCGTCCGACTCAGGTGCGTCCACGCCTGCCCACGCCACTAGCAGCGAGCCGTCGCCACTGCTGCAAAAGAGCGCATCCAAGTCCTCGCAGTTGCCAACGCGAACTATTTGGTCGTAGGCGTCTTGAAGTTTTCATTACCATCATCAGTGTCGTAGCCGACTCCTTCTAGTCCACGTAATACAACAAACATCGCCATACACTACCAAACGAGTCGAAACAAAGTCTATTGGATTCATAGATGGCAATGGGGTCCAGGGCATCACTGTACACAGTGATTTCTACAGGCCGTAGGCGTCGACAACTCCTGTGAGGATGTCGGTGCAGTGGGCGTCGATACGCAAGTCGCAGCGATCGTCCGCCCGCGTGGGACCGAGGTTAACGATTCCGACTTGGATTGGGCGGTTGCGCGCGCGGTTGATCAAGCGCATCGCCGAGAAAACCTGCATGGACGAGCCGACGACAAGCAGCGAGTTAGCGTCGTCGACCCAGTCGTATGACTTCTCGCGCACGGCCGTGGGCATGTTTTCACCGAAGAACACGACGCTGGAATAACATATCATATCGTTCACGTTAGATCAGGCGAGTCACAACTCCAGGAGAAGGATGGCAGTGGACGTACTGAGGCTTGATGATGCCACCGCATCGGCTGCACGCCGGGTACACGAAGTCGTCGTAGTTCCACGTGATCTCCACGTCGCCGTCCGGGTTCACGCTCGACGCGACGTCTCCACCATCAGCGTACGGGTTCTGCTCAAGCCACTTGGCAAAGCTCGGGTTCATCTCGGCCAGACGCTCTTGGAAGACTTGGCGAGAGGAGACGTGGCGGCAGGACTGGCACTCGACTTCGTGGAGGGATCCGTGGATCTCCAGCACGCCACGCACACCACTCTTGGTGTGCAGGCGATCCACGTTCTGTGTGATGATGTTGGAGACGACGAGTGAGTGCTGTAACTTAGTGAGCGCGTCGTGCGATCGGTTGGGCTCGGACATGAGGATCTTGGGCCAGCCCAGGAAGCTGCGTGCCCAGTAGCGCTGGCGATACTCGTGTTCCGTGGCAAACTGTTGGGCACAACAACGCCGTCAATACTACATGCATATCACAGCAAGTACAGCTGTACGAGCATTGCAACCGTACCTGTTGGTATTGGATAGGCTTGAAGTCCTTGTTGCGCATGTAGACGCCATTCGGGCCGCGGTAGTCGGGGATTCCCGAGTCCGTCGAGATGCCGGCGCCCGTAAGAACGACAGTGCGGCCGTGCGAATCATCGAGGAAACGACGAAGCTTGTCGATGTGGCGCGTGATCTCTTCAGCGCTGGCAGCTGGGTGGCTAGCCACGGCAGCAGCGGCGGCTGCGGCAGTCGCGCGGCTTCTCTCGATGGCGTTGCGCACGATGAGTTCCTGCATATTCGCCGTTCCAGCTTGACGTTCGAGGAGCTCACTGACGAGGAGGAATCGAGAGTGATGGTCCAAATGGTGCTTCGCCCGAATTCCGATAGCCTCAGATGAAACTAAGCTGATTGACGAGTAAAACCTAAGCCAAACCAAATTGGTTTGTCGTCAAATCTGAGAACGTCCATGCAGAGTGTGACTGCGGCCATCGCTTATCTATGCTGCGTACATTTGTCAGACAGCGATAGCCCTGAGTTTGGTGTAGTGCTGCTATCGATCAAGATGCCTCACTCATCAGGTTACAGAGGCATCCTGCCTTCCTTCGCTACCATTTTGCATAATTTGCAGCATGAAATGCTAGTTAATTAGCTTTTGGAGCTCTTGTTTCAGCGGGTTTTCCGCCTTCCAATCTTCAACATGGCGCCTCTGACGGCGTCGTGCCATCAGACGAGCGTCAAAGTGCCTCTAGTCTACCACTCTCAGTTGGTGGGCGAAAACGAAAGCCGTCTATGTGCCCTGTTACTCTTGCATCGTCGCGAGGATCCGGCTACCGCGCCGCCTTCATTTAGCATTCGCGCTTCGGAACTCCAGTGCGCGAATAGCTCAGATCTCAATTTCCGAACCAGCCGACACTTGGGCGCAGATATTTTTTATCAACTTCAAGGCCGAACGGACGGCCCTTCCCCTCGAGAAGCTTAACACAAGGAGGAGATGAGCTCCTATTTTCACTCGAACTACGGAAAATACTTCCGCTCGCATTCTGACTCTCAGTCGGAGAAGCGTCGGCAAGCCACCACGCCACTGCAGCTCACGACAACGATGACCACGAAGGCCACATCACCAGCAACGTCCGCGCCGCCAATGCAAGTACAAGTCAGCGCCAGCGGTGTGACGGACCCAGGCCGCCCGCACAAGCAAAACCAGGACGCGTTCTTCCTGCTGCAGGACGTCACGAATGATGCACTGGTTCTCGGTGTGTTTGACGGCCATGGACGCGAGACTGGAAAGGACGCAGCAATGACAGCCAAGGCATTCTTCGAGGCGCACTTCCGGTCGTTCATTGCGGAGAAGTACGCAGAACTAGAGGCCGATCCGCAGGCGGTGTTCTCGAAGCTCTTCGGTCTGTGCCACAACATGCTCAAAAGCGTCTACCGTCGGATCTACGAACAGAGAGGCTACACAGTGCACGACGAGAACGGAACGCTGGTGCGAAGAGACCATGATGAAGACCACGATGATCTCGGTGTGTGTATTCGAGGCGGCACTATAGCTACCGTCGTAGTGCTGCTCCACGGCGGAACCAAGATCATCACAGCTAATGTAGGCGACTCGGCGGCGCTGGTCGGCGCGAACGAACCCATGCTCAGCCACAATGACGTGAAGACGTGCGTCAAGGGCAAAGGCGCTCACCCCGCAAAGAAGGCAACGAAAGACGGACTAGTTCCACAGTTCGACGACGAGCTCAAGAGTGGCTGGGTGCTGCTCACAGGCGACCACAGCGCCGACAATGAGAGCGAGTTCCTGCGGGTGCGCAAGCATTCGTGTGGGATCCAGGAACAGGAGGTGCAGTTCGTGTACGACTACTGCGAGAAGTCGGCGACGTGTTCACGGTCGACACGTAAGAAGCGGCTGCCTGTGTTTAACATCAGTCCACGCGGCCTCGTTCAGCAAAACATGATCGGAGACTACTACAAGAACGTCCGTGATGAGTGGGCGACGATCGTCACGACGCCGTTTGAAGCCACTTATCCTGACTCGCTGGCTTTCACACGATCGCTTGGAGACTTTCACATGCATCAGTACGGCGTGAGCTTCGAGCCAACCGTGCAGACGATCTCGTTGGAGGGTTTGCTATTGCGCGGCCGCAAGCAGAGGATGTCGAAGACCAACAGGACACGACGCCCATCACCGACCAGTATCGAGGAAAACCTCAGCAGCTCACCACCGTCGTCAGACCACCAAGAACCTACAGAGTTCTTCCTTGTTGTGGCATCCGATGGCGTGTGGGACAACTGGAAGTACGAGGAGCTCCTCGAGTTCCTCATCGAACGCAATACGAGCACAGAGGCATCCGACAAGTCAGCGGAGCCACAGTCCTACCGCTTCTGGCCGCTGAGTCCGCTCACAACACACTCAGCACACCCACACAAGGACCAGCGCGCACAGAGCCACGTCGACCGGCTCGCGTCGGATCTCATGGACGCCAACATCCGCCGCGCCGACCGCATCTTCGGCGACCAGGCCGACAACATGACCGCGATTGTGTGTCGCATTCGATTTTCTAGCCTAGTTTAAAGTGCAGAAATGATGTGTACCACATTATGTTGGGTTAGTTATGGCTGTTTGTGGGCAGCATGCAACTTGTGGCTGGATTGATACGCGACGCGACCGACGGACAGCAACAATGAGCTCGATCATGCGCGCCGCGCGCAGCCTCTCGCGGCCTGTGAGCCAGCACGCGCTTCGCACGCGCAACACCAATGCGCTTGTGCAAGGCGCACGCGTGCTCTCCACCAGCGGCACTGGTACGTGAAGAGCAGGAGTAATACGGTATCGTAGAAGGCTGGTAGTCTCTGATCGACTTCGGATTTCGTGGCAATGCTCAGAGCTCGACTGGATGAAGAACAAGGACCCGTATTGCAACGTGGGTGACTCTATCGCGGCCAAGATCGGCATCAACCTGCACAAGCAGAAGAACCATCCGCTGAACATCATCAAGACCAAGATCGAGGGATACTTTAACAGCCTCCACGAGAACCACGGGTGCGTCTTGGGCTTGCTTTCGTGCGCTAGTCGCTGCTGTGGATATGACTGACGTTTAGAGTTGATTAGCCACCCAAAGTTCACGATCATCGACGACCTGAGCCCAGTCGTGTCCACCTACGACTGCTTCGACTCGATGCTCGTGCCCAAGGACCACGTGAGCCGCCGCATTACCGACACGTACTACGTGAACCCGTCGACGGTGCTTCGTGCGCACACGAGCGCCCACGAAGTGGCGACCATGAAGAAGGGTATCAAGACCTTCCTCATCACGGGTGACGTCTACCGCCGTGACGAAATTGATGCGAGCCACTACCCGGTCTTCCATCAGATGGAGGGCGTGCGCATCTTCTCGGAGGTACGAGCTCCAGTCACTATGGATTGGTTTCGAGCCGCATTGCTAAGCATCACTATGTTTCTGTAGCTGGATCCATCGATCCCACGTGAAGAGAAGGTGGCGCTCGTCAAGGAGGAGCTGAAGAAGGCGCTCGAAGGCATGGTCGCTGAGCTTTTCGGAGACGTCGAGATGCGATGGGTTGAGGCCTATTTCCCGTTCACGGAGCCGTCGCTCGAGCTCGAGATCTTCTTCAACGTACGTCCGCTCTATCGATTTGTTTGGGTCATAGTTCACGGTCACTGACGGCTTCGAATTGTAGAACGACTGGCTCGAGGTGCTTGGATGTGGCGTGCTCCAGCAGGAGATCGTCCGTGGTGCTGGTATCGGTGAGGAAGTCGGCTGGGCCTTCGGTCTCGGTCTCGAGCGCCTGGCGATGGTGCTCTTCGATATCCCGGACATCCGTCTCTTCTGGTCAACGGACAAGCGCTTCATCTCGCAATTCAAGGACGGCCAGATCACCAAGTTCAAGCCGTACAGCAAGTACCCTGGCTGCTACAAGGACGTGAGCTTCTGGCACGAAGACAGCTTCCACGAGAACAACCTGTGCGAGGTCGTGCGTGACGTCGCCGGTGATATGGTGGAGCAGGTGTCTCTCGTGGACGAGTTCGTGCACCCGAAGACCCAGCGTGCCAGCAAGTGCTACCGCATCACCTACCGCCACATGGACCGTAACCTGACCAACGAGGAGGTCGACGATCTTCAGGTAACCTCGCCTCACCTCTGCTTCATAACCGCCACCTGGATGGAATGACTCATGGCTCTTGCTTGGTGTAGATCGAAGTGCGGAACAAGATGGTCAACGAGCTTGGCGTCGAGCTCCGGTAAGCTACAGCAAGCGTGTAACTCGTGTAACCTGGCTACACATCTGGAACACTCCACTTGGTGTGCCACATATAAATGTGGCACCCGTCTCAGAATTCGTTTCAGTCTTCTCGTGTGTGGGATGCGGCAACAGCTCCAATTTTCCGCCCTTGGTCCCAAAAGGTTGAAGTGAAAGGCCAACGAAAGGAACAGGAAACGCCGGCGGCGGCATCGCTGTGGCCGCGCATCTATCCACGCAGCAGAGTAGAAGCGTAGCGCATTTGATAGAGCGTGGATCTGGCTACGACATACAGAAAGCTGCGGTGGCTGAAGAGCAACAGAGGCGAAGTTACAGGATGTTGAAGTGCTGCAAACGGCACGCGTTCCGGGGAGTAGCGACGGCAATGAGCATGGTAGTTCTCGCACTGGCTATTACAGCAACTTCCGCGACTGTGAATGATGCTCCTCGCGGCGGCGACGCTCGTATCTGCTCGACTGCAGAGGTACGCGCAACCTGATCAAAGGAAGAGGTCAGGACTGGATGTCTAATCCTCTTATCGACTACACACGAATAGGAATGCTCTGCGTACGCCGGTACGGTACGTCCTGGAGAACTGTGGTCTCTACATGACAGCTATGTGTACAATTCTGAATGCCGTGGTGTTGTTAGACTATCACGAAAGCATCCGTACAGCCCGCGTCTGTGAAATCACCAGCATCGAAGCACATCCACGTCCAAGACATGATCGTGACGTTGATCACAGTGTGCACTGTATTCTGCATGCTGCTGGCGTTCGTGATCCTGAAGAAGCCCGTGCCTCGGCTGCTGGACGCGATCCCGCGGGAGCCGCTGTGCTGGGCCCACTCGGACAACCTGTTTGTGTTCACGGACATTGAAAGCGACAGCATCATGATCAAGAACGCAGGGTACGTCGCTGGCAAACTCATGGAAGTCGACCTGATGGGAAGAACGTGGTCTCACTGGTCACTGAGTGTCTGTAGGTTGACTGATGTCGACTTGTCCGCCTGTAAACTGCGGATCGAGCACTCGACAGACCGAGGGATCTATTACAACTTCTCATTCCCTGAAGGTAAGCAACGCATGGGCTTCGTATCATACACCCCTCTTCTTGATTCAATGTGACTTACGAGGGGTGGTGGTTCGTGACGCGCTTGTGTAGGATATCTCCTGGTCGCGGGTACGACTGTCTCGGTGTGTTATCGCGCAGCTGCCAAGTTTGTTGCGATCCCTAGGCGGCGTGCCGATCGATTGGACTCGCGCACTTGCCCACGACTGAGGTGGCCACCGCATCTCGATGGACCTGTCGACTCGGCGCTCGATTCACCAGCTCTTTTCGATAGTGAGCGCAACCAGATCGCCTGCGAGTCGGTCATCTTACAACCTGCGATCTTCACCGACTCTGAACGACGCATGTCGACGGACAGCTCAGACGCCACATTCCTGCTTCCAGGCGAGCACACGACGGGTATCACTGAGTGGTACTGAGTTCATGAACAAATTTTTGATTGATGATGATGACAAGTGCAGTTGACTTGCTAGTGCTTGCTGAAAGGGGTGGTAAGGGATTGTGGTGTGCAGGACAGGCGTGAGGTTTGCGGCGAAGTGGATTGTGTGAGACCAGCATCATGCATTCGCGTCGCTCTTCTTGGATTATTGACGACAGCGGCATGCCACGACGCGTGAGCCGTCCCTTGGGGGACTCGAAGGCACGTGCGCGTCCGCTCAAGCAGGTAAAACCGCCCCCGTTAGCGCAAGAAACCGTCCCAAATTGGCCACAATCTTTAACAAGCGGCATTACCACAGCACGACACTTGGGCTCTTTGGAGACGTGCTGGCAAACGTCACGACTGTCGCTCGAGGTCTCGATGCAGGAACATTCACGCAAGGAAAACCCTAGAAGCGCAGAAGAATGGAAGCGAAAGTTTCTCACAGAGACCAAGGTGAGCACACCGAGCACTTGCCTGCAGTGTGTCAAATGTCCTAACTAGTGTGCATTTGCCCACCAACTACGCAGGTTAACCAAGAGCTCGGACGACGCCTTCGTGTACGTGCCCCCACTGTACTGCTTGCTGGCTATGTGGTGGTTTCGGATCGACGCTGACGTGCTTACGTGCGTGCTTGTACGTGTTGTTATCACGATAGGATCTGAAGAAGCGCCTTGAAGACGAGAGCGCCAGTGTGGATCGGCTTCGCAAGCAGCTTGATTCACAAAAGGCCGAGCCAGCCATGACGCAGTCTTGCGAAAAGTGCGCGAAACTGGAGCTGGAGGTGACCAGGCTGCGGAACCTACTCACGCAGCACAACATCAACTTCAACGACGAGGAACCGCTGTCGATTAATACAGCGCCGCCTCACAATGGCGACCAAGAGATGATCAACCCGCTCAGGAGAAGCCACAGCATTCTCGTGCGCCAGCAATCGGGTCGCATCCAGTGCTTGCGAGACATGCTAGACGAACTCACGCCCCGCGTTGACGGTGTGGACACGGCGCGACGCAAGTCGCTAGTGATGCTTTCACAGCCATTTGTTCCTCCCATCCAGATCCCTGATCAGGTGAACGCACCAAAGCAAGCAGCCATCGCACCACCACCACAACAGCCACCTTCAGTCATGAAGCCACCACCTATCTCTACCAAGGAACATCCACCGAGACAGAGCAACCAGTCGCATGATGTGAACGCAGCTCTCGAAAACGCTCTCCATGGGATCGAAGACAAGTCGCTGGGCGATCTGTTCAAGTACGCGATCGTGCTCACTGGTCCCATGCCACACCCGAAGAAGAGCGCGCTTAGCGCCTTCTTCAAGAACGCAGATTTCCGGAGATCCAAGTCATTGCAAGATGGTAGCAACGTCTCCGGGGACATCTCGCAGTCTAGGAAAGCAAGTGCTCTGGCACCAGTGGTGTCTCCTGTCTCCGTCCAAGAAGTCGCTTCTAGTGAAAATGGCCGAACCAAGTCGAGTGAAATGGAGAAAGTGATGCCTCCAGGGTCTCCGATGAAGAAAGCTGGCTGGCTGTCCAACATCCAGACGCGTTTTCGTTCAGCCAGCACAGAAGCGCCACCAAGTCCGCAGAATAAGCCGGAATTGGCCAAAGTCGAAGTCGCCGAGCCCATCGCGAAGCCTACCTCGGCGCCTGCACCGGCCAAGATCGACCCGACCAAGCCAAGGATGCTGGCTGTGTTTCCACCTCCTGGAAAAGGCGGAGTAGCTGAGTTGGAAGGTCTCGTCGAGATTTGTTTCCCGTACGGCGAGAAGCTCCCTCCGTTGAGCGACTTCTCCGTCGCCAACCTCAAACGCACTCTGCAGGAACGCCACCGCACGTACCGAAGCCCCGATTCGACGTTTGTTTTGACGATTGCGAGTGCCACCAACCACACAGAGATCACGTATGCAGTGTGCGTGCATTTCCCTCTATTCCCAGACGAAGATTCGGGAACCGGCCCTGAAAACGTCGATGCTGACGGCGATAAGTTGCCTTCTCACGGCTGCATCAGCATCCTCAGCAACTACCCGTTCTTCAGTCTGTTCTTCAAGGTCGTGTTTGGCATCGCCAGTATCTGGGAGAGCCGACGCAAGGAATACGTCCAAGACTTCGCCATTGCCTTGAAAGAAAAGAAGGCGCCACCGGCACCGCTGACGGTCAAGGATTTCGTCACTCACTTTGAAGGCGTGATGAAACGGATGAAGGACATGCGCGTGCCGGCGATGGGAGGCTGGACGAGGCTCGTGCTGGCACCGCAGTACACGCCTCTGTCGTTCCACCGGCCGCACAGCGAGAGTGTCATAGCAGAGCGACGCATGCTCGTGCTCGAGTACGCTGCACCGATGCTGTTTGCGTTGCTGTCCGTCGACCAGGTGCTGTTCCTCTTGGGCTGTCTGTGCTGTGAGCGAAAGGTCCTCGTCGTCAGCGACCACGCGAACATCGTCAGCTGCTGCGTCCTTGCGTTGATCACCTTGCTCGAGCCGCTCACATGGGCAGGACCAGTGATCACCTTGCTTCCACCGCGGCTGGATGAGCTCCTGGAAGCGCCAGTGCCGCTCATCGCAGGCCGAGTTTCCATCAATTCCGGGTCGATTCCGAATTTCTCGACGCTCACCAAGCCCATGAACGGCGTGATCGAAATGAATATGGACCAGAACAACCTGTGCATGCATGAGGAAGACCTCATGCGGTACCACGAGCTCAAGCTTCCAGGATGCGACGCTCTGGTCCACGAGCTGCAGCAGCACTCGAGCCAGTTGTTTGAGCGCCACCTCAGTCTGGACTTCCCGAGCGTCGAGCAGATCCACGCATGCGACACCATTTGCTCACGGATCCACCGCCACATGCAGTCAATCTGCTCACTTGCGACGGGTGAGGCGACGACTCTGGAGGCTTCCAGTCCTCTGTATTGCGCATCGCCTCGGCGTCAAGCACAAACGCCAGCGACCACGGTATCTACGGACCCAGTGTGGACTCGCCGATGCTCGGAAGCCGTACAAGACTACATTTTGCGCTTCCAGGACACGCAGATGTTCAGTATGTTCAAGCTCCAGCGTCAGGACGAGCGAGAAGAGGAAGCGCTGAATATGGACGATGATGACGACGATGACGACGATGATGGAGAGGAAGTTCCTGAGCGATCCGGCAAAGGCGGCCACCGTGAAATGCACGGCAAGTACGAGATGCTGGAAGAGGAAGACAGTGGTGAGGACGCAGAGGACGCAGCAGAGTGCACGGAGACAGAGACGCTGTTTGAAGACGAAGCCGTCACTTACGAGACTGTGCTGTGACCGAGAAAGGCAACAGGTGACGCTAAAAACCGCCTAAACACGATTTTTCGTCGATTTCAGTTTCATCTCGAAATTTTTGTTGACGAAAAATCCTGATTTGGAAAACCAAGATGTCACGGTTCGTAACGTGTTAGGCTCAGTGAAAGTGTGGAAAGAGGGTTTCAACTCAGATGGAGCTTACATATATAGCCAATCAAACATCTCCATTTCAGTATTTGTCACGTAGGTTTAGGTCAATTACACCATGATTGAGTGCGAGAGAGGGGGCACTCCGCAAAACAGCGGCTGCTTTGGGGTTGACTTCGAAATCAGGGCGCGCGCGTCCACTCCGCCATCACATCATTCAACACGAAGCGCCGACGTCTCCACGTGGCGACCACTCACCAAGACGCCGCCGCTGTGGATCCAGGAGGCTCAAGCATCACCAGTGACTCGTCCGGGCGTGTTCTACGTGAAGTGTACACCTTACTAGCGAGTTTCCGCGTCGAAATTGGCCGCCTAGAAGCTAGTAAACCGACCCAAGTTTCGACATGTCGAAGGAAGGATATCTCGTCTACCACGACAACGACGGGCGCCGCAGCAGCCACATTTACTACTGCGTGCTGGGCGAAGGTTACCTGCAGTTCTTCTCGCGTCGCGACAACGGCGTGCTGATCAAGAACGTGGCGCTGACCAAGTCCAAGCTCAAGATCCGCGGCGTCCCGGACCACGAGGCGCGCAACTGTCCGTTCAGCTTCAGCGTCGTTGTGCACCACTCCAAGATCGTGGACGGCAGACAGATCGTGTACGGCAAGCCGACGTCGCTCATACTCAGTGCGCCTTCGTGGGCCGAGCGCAAGTCCTGGGGCAACACGATCCACTCGTGGCAGCGTAGCTACTGGGGCGAGCCCGTACACAACCTTTCCGTTCGAGACGAAGACGATGTTGAGGCGTTCTTCGAAGAACAGAGACGTACGCTGGAGGCGGCAGTGCAGCGTGCGGCGACAGCGCCGTCGTCAGAAGGAAACGTGACCCCCACGGCGTCAGCATCAGGAGCCGCGTCATCGTCCAGTGGCGGCGCTAGAACCTCACGGAAATCCTTCTTCCCACGCGCACCGTCCATCAAAAACATGAGCTCCACCGTCCGCAAGAAGATCCGCTCGGCATCCGTGACGATCTCGCTGCCGCCGATGACGCTGAACATCACCTCCTCGCTCCAGCAGCTCCGTCCGCAGCACCAGCACGCACAGCCCCAGGCGCAGCCAGCGGCCGCCCACTAACATTCCCAAGTGCTTTCTAATTTATTTGTCCACGCACGAGACGTCGCTGTGAGCCTGGAAGCTGACAAGACCACTGCAGTACTGTAAACAGCCAGAATAGCCGAGATAACGCTACAAAGTATAATGGCATGACTGACACGCATGAGTGCATTTTTTTTCTTGGTTTACTGTGAGGTCTCTATCTAAACGGACAGGGCCATCTTGATGGCTCCGTGCGGCTTGTAGCCGACCACTTCGAAGTCTTCAAACACAAAGTCATCGATGCTCGCGGTCTTGTCGACGTTGATCTTGAGCGTCGGGAAGGGACGAGGCGTGCGTCCGAGCTGGATCTTGAGCGGCTCCACGTGGTCCAAGTAGATGTGCGCGTCGCCGATCGAGTGGATGAACTCGCCAGGCTTCAGGCCCGCCACCTGAGCGACCATGCGCGTCAGCAGCGCGTAGCTGGCGATGTTGAAGGGCACGCCCAAGCCCATGTCCGCCGAGCGCTGGTACATTTGACACGAGAGCTCACCGTTCGCGACGTAGAACTGGCAGAACATGTGGCATGGAGGCAACGCCATCTCCTTGAGATCCGCTGGGTTCCACGCCGACATGATGATGCGGCGGTCGTTCGGGCTCGTCTTGAGCTTGTGGATGACCTCAGCGAGCTGGTCGACGCCCTGGCCGGTGTAGTCGGTGTGCATGTCAACGTACTTGGCGCCAAAGTGACGCCACTGGAAGCCGTACACTGGACCCAGATCGCCAGCCTCACGGTGGCCGAGGCCAATGCCCTCGAGGAACTCCTTGGATCCATTGCCGTCCCAAATATGGATGTCCTTGTCCTGAAGAGCCTTGGCGCTCGTGTTTCCGCTCACAAACCACAACAATTCCTCGGCCACGCCACGCCAGAACACTCGCTTGGTCGTGAGCAGTGGAAAGACGTCGTTGCGCAGGTTGAAACGCATCTACAAACCAACAAATACCGCAGTCAGTTTCTGTAGAATCACTGCCTGAATATCAAAACTCAGGTCGACATACCTGAGCACCGAAGATCGACATCGTGCCGGTGCCAGTGCGGTCGCCCTTCTTCACGCCTTCGTTCATGATCTTACGGATCAGGTCCAAGTACTGGCACTCCTCATGTGGCGTCGTGGCATCCACAAGCGACGTAGCCACTGGCGCCGCTGACTTCGCTTCACGAACCAGCTCGAGGAACTGGAACTTGGTGCCATTTTCCTCCATCTCCTCCGACGTGGTGGCGACTGTGAAGCCCTGTTCGTAGACGTTGGACGGGAAAAACGCGTCACACTCAAAGGCTCCCTTAACGACCGTCAAGTGGACTTGTGTGCACGCTGGGTGAGACAGCGCTTCCTCGTACACCGCTCCGCCGCCGATCACAAACACCTTGTCGACGGCGTCGCCCTTGGCGCTGATGGCTTCCATCGCATCTGAGAGGCTCGAGGCGACCAGCACATCCGCTGGCACGTTGCCACTCTCACGGAACGCGGCGTTGCGCGTGAGCACGACATTGAGCCGCTTGGGCAGCGGCTTGAACTTGACTGGCAGCGACTCCCAGGTCTTGCGGCCCATGATCACGGCGTGCTGCTTGGTGGCGTCAGCGTGGACTGTGAGCTCGCGGAAGTGCTTCATGTCCGTGGGCAGACGCCACGGGATGCTCTGCTTGAAGCCGATGCCCCAGTTCTGCTCGGCCGCCGCCACCACGAGGCTGATCGTGCGAGCCATTCTCGCGATCGTGAGGGTGTTGGATTGGTCGGATCTCTTGTGCGAATGGCGCGCCATGAAAATTGGACCAGTGCGTTTGGCGCCAAAACATTAGTTTTGAAAGGTAGCTGATGAGGTGATGGAGGTTTGTACCACGTCGCACACGAGGACGTTGTGCATTAATAGAGTAGGCTGGATGGAGGTTGATCCGTGGCGGTGCATCTCAGGCCGCAGATCACACTGAGTGGAAACTATACCCGAGGAGACAACTCCAAGTCGTACTGTAGTCTACAACTACAACGCGTTGTTACGGGTTGACGATCCTCCGCTTTACAGTGTATATTTTCCACCGGAAAGCGTTTTCGGCGTTTCAATTTGGCAGAGTGTGTTTTTCAAACGGCTGCATGTACTGAAATAGAAGTAGCTACATCTGAGCCAATGAAATACGTGAGATGGGTATGCGCGTCTGATTGGATAGAAACCCGGAGCTTTGCGTGGAGATCGAGGAATCCAAGGATGATCCCATGCCTGAAAAAACCAGGATCACAGGAATCTGCTGCGCCTTGGCCCCGCCCTCATTCGAGTAAACTTCTACCCTGCGTCAAGCTTGCCGTGGAGTGGAGGCGTTTCACGAGTGGCTTTGACACTGAAAGCCTCTTGACACGCGGCGGTTTTCCTGTGGTTGAGCAGTGGAAACTGTTCGGTGGTGCTGTTTCACGTCAACTATTGGTGCCGAAAGCTTGTGTGAGACTTGCTTGGAGTTCGACGCCTTTTCAGGAAACGGATTGAGAATGTGGAACGACACGAAACGTGGAAGAAAAATCGTCAGGTGAAACAACCGGGGAAACGGCCGAAATCAGGTGTCAATTGGGCTGGTAAAAAGGAGAAACGGACAACACTTGCTATAAATTACGGCCGAAACTGAAAAATTCGGATCTTCCAGAGTGTGGGTCACCCAAGAAGCCGACGAGAAGAGCATCGAAGGCACCTCGGAGCGATTTCCCTGTCCACTTTGAGAGCATGTTCATCATAATGATGACCACTGTCTCATCAACAATGGCTGAGAGAAGCAGAGGGATCGAAGTCCAGAAGTCTCAGTCGGAGCGAGAGAGCCGATGGCGATTCCCAGGCATACTCAGCCCAAGATCTGGCGAACGGCGTGGAGATGGGACTTGGTTGAACCAGTGCGGCGGCAAAGGACAAACACCGCTTTCGTTTCAGAAAAATAAATCCGGCAATTCGTGGATCCATTCTAAAAAGAACACTGTGATACTTGATATACTTTGTCGTCTTTCCACATCTACTTTGCAAATCATGCTTTTCTCCTACAAATTACCTGTAGAAATAGATGTTCAGTGTGCTGTCCGTCAGACTCGAAACTGCACGAATAAAAAGAAAGAAAGCGACGAAATAAGTTACGTATATATTACCAAAAATCGAAACGTTCGCATGTGGGCACCGAAGGCCAGAGGTGGATGCGTGAGCTGTGGTGGGTGAGCAGCTCAGCTCCCTTGTTCCTCGACTCATAGTGTATGCGCCGCCGCCGCGCAACGCTCTCGCCCTCGCCTCCTCCGCTACCCGACGCCTGCTCCGCGACGCGACGGCTCGCAGTGTGTCCGTTCGCCTCTTTGAGAAAGCCGAAGCCACAGACAGCCTCTGCCTGCACAGAGACCCCATCGGATCGTTTGTGACTGGACTTCCTCCTCTCGTTCTTCCGCTACTCGAGCGAGCGAGCGAGCGTTCCACGAGCGAGAGAAACAGTCGAGAAACCGCATCGTGCCGGCTCACTCGGGCGCTAAAACGGCCCTGCGCAACGCGTGCAGTCGGAAGAGCTCACACACCACGACGACACCCCACGGTTATTGCGCATCGCGTATTCGAAGGAGCGCATCGTCACTACAGAAACCGTAGACAGGCATGAGCCGCAAGCTGGAGATGCTCGCGCTAGACGAGAGTGAAGTGGATGTCCACGGCATGCGCGGTCCGATCCCCGTAGGCCACATGACTGGCTCTAACCACGACATGGACTTACTGACTCCGCAAGGCGGTCACAGAGAGGTACGTCAACTGAAGATGTGGTGGAAGAAAGAAACGGCGATGATCTGACGTTTGAATGATAATGAAGATGAGCTACATGCGTCACCCGTCGAGCACCGGAAGCACCGGCAGCCACAGCAAGTTCGGGCTCAACGACGACCAGTTCACGGAAGACGACGAGGAAGACGACGGCGGCGAGAAAGGCCGTCGCAAGAGTGATTCGAACTGCAAGCGGCCGTGGACGCGCGAGGAAAACGAGAAGCTCGTGCAGCTCGTGAAGCAGTACGGCGCCAAGAGATGGTCGCTCATCGCCATGCATTTGCCTGGACGTGTGGGGAAGCAGTGTCGTGAAAGGTGGCACAACCACTTGAACCCAAACGTCCGAAAGGACGCGTGGACGGCCGAAGAAGACTACGTGATTTTCGAGTGCCACAAGAACGTCGGCAACCAGTGGGCCGAGATCTCCAAGATGCTGCCTGGCCGGTGAGTACCAGTGAAGGAATCCTCTCGTTGGTGTGGGGCTTTTATTGATGTTGTTGAATGACTGAACAAAACAGAACGGACAATGCCATCAAGAACCGCTACTACTCGACGATGCGGAGAATGCAGCGCCAGTCGCTTCGCAAGAAAGGCCCGTTGCGAGAGGGCAAGAGCATCCGTGTGGCGACCGTGAATTCTGCGGTCTCCTCGCCGGCTCCCTCACCTTCGACGTCGACGCCAACACCTCCTCCTCACGCGCGAGCGGCCGCGTCGTCTCAGCGCCAATTATCACAGCCGACGGCATTCCAGAAGCTGTTCAACATGGACCAAGACAGGGTACGTACAACTTTTTTGCTGAACTGTGTGAGTACGTGTACTCACCTCGTTTCCATTCGTGTGAATCACAGTCGGAGACCGATCTTGTGTCGGAATTCGATCGCACCGCTCCAGCAAATGGCGCACCGACGCGTCACCACTCCTTGGTGTATCCAGTCTCATCTGGTGGTGGATACTCGATGGGCATGAACGGCGAACTGGATCCCCACCCGAGTCCCGTGGGCGGCCAGGGCCAGTCGTACGACTACATGTCAATGCAGCAGTCAAACTCGCAGCGGATTCGAGCGGCATCGGCACCCTCGTCATTGTCGTTGCAGAATATGATCGGCAACTATCCACAATACTCGACGAATGAGCCACAGTCAGCATACCCAGGCGTATCAGCCGGCTTCTCTTCGACCGAATCGCGTGCGATGTACACCTCGGCGGGTCTGCAAGGTGAGATCCGAGTACTGGATCGTTTTCTTGGCATTGATCAGAGCTAACAAGCTCGTTTTACCACTGTAGGTGCATCTCATCACGGATATCGCCCTCACGACGCCCCGATGAACCTCTCGCACAAGCGAGTGCTCGACGACTACAACAACACGCAACGTGATGGCTGGAAGAACGAATCTCCAGTATCGGTAACGGCGCGTATCTTCCGTGGCACTCACCTCCACCAGTCATCCGGAGCTCCACAACACCACGCACAGCCACAGCTTCTGCAAGGCCATACGAACTCAGGGCACAACGACTCGATGGGATTCTCGTCATCGTTAAACTTCGGTGGTGCGGCCGCGTCCGACTCCTTTGGCAAGTCAAACATGCCCTCTTACCGGTCGACATCGATCTCTCACTACGGCAGCATGGAATCGGTAGGGAGACCGCACTTGCTTTTGCGAGCCAATTGTCGAGGTGCTGACTCTGTCTTTCTTGCCTTCCAGATACCACCGTCGATGGGAAATCCGATGCGTCGCCAGCCCAGTCCGCTCTACGGAGGCTCGTCAGGACCCTCGTCCTCGCACTTAGGAGGCATGGGGGCGTCGTCGTCTCAACACGATACGTCGTTTGAGTTGTTCGGTCTCGAGCCATTCGACAGCGATCTCAAGTCTTCGCTGCACGACGGCGTGGACTTCCACTCGGGCGGAGCACGATAAACGCCGCACGCAGTCCGAGGGATACGACTCGTATCCTGCCGCCAGATCCAGTTAGTCTTTTCGTGATTAGTTACGAGGACGCGCTGTCCAAGCGTCTCGCTCCTCGCCTCAATGCCGTTCTATTAGAGAGCATTTCTCTGTTCTGCCAGCCACCACAACCACCACCACCACCACCCTACCCCACTCCACATTCAACAAGTACCCTCTGTCAAATCAAGAAAAATACTACTACTATCCTTACACACAGCGCGTCGCGTCAACTACGTAGTACTGTACTCCATCCCAGTCGCTTCATTTGTTTGCAGAGCTCTTTGCCAGCAGCTCACTTTGAACTCGCCAGCAGCTCAATTGGTCAAAACTTCAACTTGGTCCCTCATCCAATGTTCAATGTTCAGATCTTGTCCTGATTCTGCAATAAACACCCAAAATACCCCCTCAACTGGCAACTGAGTATCTCAGAGTGCATGTCTCTGGTTGACTTCAGCTCCATGGGGAGTCTTCTAATAGGGTAACTGACTGTACATCCCTCTCTGTCGTCTGTGTGTGAGTAAGAAACCGAAGTCACACGGCGAAGGAACACCAGAGCGTGAAGGGCGAGCTCTCCATTTGCGCGTGCGTGACGACCCCAGGACGCCAGGAGCTACACAAACACCATGGGCGGCAACTGGGTGGTGCAGGAAGGCTATCTGCAGTTCAAGTTCGACGGCGCGGGCCACAGTGTGAGCCACGCGGCGCATGATGCCATGGCCAAAGTGATGCATCGGCCGACGCTCGTGGAGCGGTATTTCGTGCTGAATATGAACCGCAAGATGGAGATTTTCGAGAACAGCAGCAAGGAAAAGCGCGTGGACGCGTGCTACTTACGTGGGTTCTGCGGCTGGGACGGCGACGGACTTCTCAAGGCCGGCGAATCGTACGGGCTGGAGTTGAAGTTGGACAAGCACGCCGAAGGACGCATGTTCGTCGCGGCGTTTAACCGCCTGGATCTGGACAAGTGGTGTCGCGCGTATGTTGGTACGTAAACGCGATTAAAGGGGTTTGTACGATGGTGTTGTGGATGAAGTTGCTGATAGGGGTTGTAACCGCAGCGGTGTTGGATCCGGAGAGTGCAGCGGGCCAGGAAGTGCGGCGTGAGCGCCGTAAAGTGCGCAAGGAGGAGAAGCGTGCGCAGGAAGAGAAGGAAGAGAAGATCCGGCAGTGGAAAGAGGTTCGTTGTGAGTGGAGCTTCACATCGGAATAAGATTCTGATTGAAGATACCGACTTTATGTGTGAGCAGCAACAAAAGAAGATGATCGAGGACGAGAAGCGGCGATTGCAGGAGCGCGAGGAGGAGATCCTGAACATGACGCCGCTGGAGCGGATCGACGGCCTGGGGTCGCTGGATGACGACACGGCGCGCATGCTGGAGAAACGTCGCCAGCGACTGCAGCGCCGCCAGGCGCCGACTACACGACGCGTGAACAAGGCGGCGTATCGCCAGCGACTGGACGACGCCGCCGGTGGCAAACTGGAGAATGTGCAGCCGCTGCAGGCCAAGATCGTAGCGGAGCAGCGCTCGAAAGTGCGCGTCGAGCCGCCGCCGCCAGGACAATGTGAGATTATGTGAGACTTTGGGTGATGGGGTTGAGAAGATGCTAACTGGTCTGTTTGTTGTGGTGGATCAGTTATTGAGATTGCAGGAGGCGCGAGACGGCATTCAAACCCAGTGCACCGCCGCCGATTGGACTCGACGGATGGAAGCGGCTCGGATGATTCGTCGGGCACATCGCGCATGTCCTCTGGGCCGTTCAGCAGCGGAAGCATGTCGAATGGAATCCCTCCTCCTCCGCCGCCACCGACGTCCGACTTCGATGATTCGAGGTCCGACTTCATTCCGCCTCCTCCGCCAATTCCGAGCAGTCGACGCACGTCACGTGCCCACAGCGTGCGCGGCTCGCTATATGACGACGATGATCGCATGTTGGTGGCGTCTTCGCGAATGTCTCACAGTTCACGCCGACTATCAGGTGTTGATCGGGACAAATTCAGCGCGCAAGCGAGTCTGGCGGCGATTCTCGGTGGACGTGGTGCTCCTAGCGGACGAGCGCGACAGGATTCATTTGAATCCACGGCAGACTCGACAACCAATGAGGACTTTCAGCCGACGAGATCACGTGCGCAGAAAACTGAGCCGCAGAAAGCAGAGCCGTCGATGACAAACGCGTTCGCTGCGAGCCTGGCAGCGATTCGACGAAACCGAGCCGACACAATGGATGAAGGTAGCGTTGTTGCGTCGCCGCCGCCTCGGAAGCGGGACCGAAAGCGAGACAGCCAGCTCAGTGCGGAGGGCAAAGCGCTTCTTCAAAAGGCGATGGCACCTGAGCCACCAGCGGCGTCGAGCAAGAAAGGAGGACGGAAGGGACTTTTTGACGAGAGCAGCAGCGATGACAATAACTCTGACGCCGGGCTATTTGGCGTTCGCAAGCAAGAACCTGTGGGCAAGCGTGAGCGTTCGTCCGATGCAAGTTCTCGCGCTCCTGCCAAGCCATCGCGTGCATCCGTTTCCCAGTCGACTGGCCACATGTCGGATGACTCTGAAGATGAATCGGTCGACAATGGGATGGGATTCCTGCAGCGCTCAGTGCCTTCTGACGCGACGAGTCCTCGAAGCATGAGGTCATCTGTATCCGCAAACAACGCACCGGCATCAAGCCGACCGAAGACCGTCGACGTCATGTACAAGTCGTGTGTGTTGGAGACTCACGGCAAAAAGTCCGTCCCGGTCTACACGTTCGCCTTCCGAAGCGGCGACGCCGAGCAGAGCTTTTCGCGCAGCTACGACGAGTACGACGGCATCCACGATCGTTTGGCCTCCGACAAGTCGCTGCGTCTTCCCAAATTCCCTTCGAAGCATCTTCTCCGCAACAACTCCAAACCGGAGAATATGCAGAAGCGCGCAATGGAATTTGTCCAGTACTTCCAGCAGCTTGTGGCCGTCTCAAGCATCTTCGACAACAAGAGATTCCTGTTTGAGTACCAGATCAGTGACGATTTCCTGCAGAGCATGCGTGGTGTGAATACTCGTCCACCGCCATCTTCAGCTCGAGCAACGCCGACTGCTTCTCGAACGCCCAAGCCAGCTCGGACCAATGGAGCTGGTGCCGAGAAGTCTTCGAATGGTGGTGTGTACCGTTCAACTGCCCTGTTTGGCGCGGACGACACCGACTCGGATGCAGATTCGGTCGCCGGTCCAGCGAGGACTCCACAGAAGCCCGTGCCAACGTCTCCGGCGCCAGAGCCGAAGAAGAAAAAGAGGACGAAGCCATCGAGAACCGACTTCGATGACGATTTTGCCGCGTCTCCATCCAAGGCTCGAAGAGACAGAGCCCGATCCCGCAACAGCGTTGCATCCAACATGACGGACCGCAACCGCGATTCAAATGCAGGCGCTGCTGCTTCGAAGAAGTCGCAGCCAGCGGAGCCGCCCGTTCCAAAGATCACAGGACTCCCTGCGCGGCCGAATCTGTTTGGCGGTGGCCGAGGCGATCTTCTGGCTGCTATTCGCCAGGGTGCTGCGCTCAAGAAGGTCGATGGAGACGACGATACTGCGGCGCCTGCACTTGCCCCTGCTGGCCGTGGAGCGGGCATCGTGCCGCCTGTGAAGTCTGCCGCGTTCCCACCCCCGCCTCCTCCACCGCCACTTCTCGCTCCGATGACTAACGCAGGATCTGTGGCAGACGCGATCACGAACGCGATGGCAGCGAGACGCATCCACGTCGAGTACGAGGAAAAGTCGGACTCGGACTCGGACGACGACTGGGATTAGCGAGCAGAGGACTGTGGATATGGATAGAAAGGCGCAGTATCACTAATGAAAATGTGTGTGTTTTTTTTGCTGTTAAAAAAGGCATCTAGGCGTCCACTTGCTCGTCCGTTGGCTCCTCGGTGACCACATAGCCCCCTTCGTACGCTCCTGGCGTCTCCGTCTGCATCACAAGACAACCAAAATGGCCGAGTCAGCATGTTATCGATACATTTTCACTGGAAAACGCATAACGTACCTCTTCCATGGCTCCGAAAATGACGCCGACGAACGTAAACGCGATGGCCATGCCAATGCCCCAGAAGAACGACTACCAAGCACAATAGATAGAGAACGATCATCAGTCAACTCGCCCCTTGTTGCCCCAACATCAACAGCCTCCACGTCGCCAGCCACATACCTCCTTCATCATGCCGCCGAATGACGTCGGTCCCTGCTGCGGCATGAACGGTCCACCCTGGTTGTATTCGGCCGGCACTTCCGCGTGTTGCTGCTGCTCCACGAGCGCATCGGTCTCGGCAGGCTTGGGCTCCACGCGGCGGCGCGCCTCGCCCTTCTTCACCTTGACGGCTTTCGGACGGCGGATCTCGGACGAAAACGGACGCGCAAACACGCGCGTCTCCGTAGCGTGAGTGGCGCGCATAGCGGTAGTAGTCGCGAGGGCAGAGCGCGTCGTGACAGCGCGGCGCAGTGGCGTCGTGAAGGCCTTCATCTTGGCGTGTGAGGTGACTGAGGAAACGGCCGTCGAAATCTCGAGTTATCCGTCCGTTGCTCTCTGTTTTCAGCGGATCCAGAGTGCCATTCGCCGACCATCACTCCAGCCAAAATCGTAATCGAGTCGCCTATCTTG
>JAADWY010000202.1:0-44967 GCA_023336355.1 Pythium dissotocum | reverse complement strand
GAGCACGGCCTTGATGGACGCGACGTCCTCCTTGGCCATGAGCTGCGTGGTGACCTCACCCACGAGCATGTGGCCGTTGTCCCACCAGGCCTGCGTGGCTGGGATCTGCGCGACAGCAGCGAGAGCAGCGACAGCGACGAAAGTCTTCATGGTTCGGCTGATCTGGCTATCAATCAGAATCGCTTGAGTGCTGGAGAGTCTCAAAACCAAAGTGACAACGTGGGAACCGTGTCGAGAAGGCCACCGGCGGTGCTGCTGATGGATTCGAGTGCGTAGTCGGCGCTTCTCTACGTCATGGCCACTGAACTGTTCTGTACATTTCGTGTTGGGTTCTGTATGGTGCGTGGATTCAATGGCTGGCGGATCAGATTGGCGAGTTGCGGAGCTGCTCAAGGTTTCCGCACCACCTCACATGGACCTGCTCAAGACAACGAACGTCATAAACTCAGTACTTTAGTCGTTTTGAGCACGGGTGGCACTGATTTAATTCGACGGTGGAGCTTGAGCTTTGACATCATCTTGCACATAGAAGCGCCTTACATTTCTCATAATGCATACATTGATAAAACGGATGACACTAATCGTCGTAGCGAGGCGATTATCATCTCTAGCAATGCATAGTTGGTAGAATTGGATATCTGGACTCTCATTAACGCGTTGTCACCTCGTTGACATGCGTGACTCACGCCTGTCACGGTGAGTCACCGGTGACAGTCACGCCGCTGAAACGCTCACTTCGTAAATCAATCACGCGAGTTGCGCGAGAGTCGCGAGTGTGGAGTTGGCATCGACATCGAGGTCATGGGCCTTCCATTTGGATTGGAGACGTGGTCACTCGCGGTGCTAACAACACCATGGCCAAAAGAGAAGAGATATTGTAATGCACGTTCACGTCGTGACTTGATTGGCTCCGTTATATGGTGACCAACCGTCGTTTGTTGGTCCAGCATCTAATCCACAGAGCTCTGTTTGCTTAGGCGATGATCTTTTCGGCGATCTTGTCGATGCCCTTCGCTCGGATCTGCTTGGCGAACTGCGTCATGATCACAGCGAGACGCTTGCCGGCCAGCGCGATGCGGTGCTGTGAGATCTGCGTGGCCCAGTCGAAGTACCACTGCGGCGGACACGCCACCTAACCATTCGCATCAAACTGGAGGTCGAGACCCTTGTACACGACGGCGTCAGCGAGTTGGTACGAGTCCAGCGCGACCTTGCGGATTGCCTTGTCCTTGGTGAGCACAGCGGTCTGGAAGTCAGCGTAACTGAGCGACTTGTATGCGTCGAAGCTGACCGAGTCCGTCACCAGTGGCAGAAGGCCAATCAAAGCCGTGGCGTTTGGAGAAAAGTTCACGTTAGGCGTGACCTTCGGGTCTGGCGACCAGTTGTTCTCCGAGTAGCGACCGCCAGCGGCATCCCACAGAGCGTGCAGGTTGGAGAACGCGCACACGGCGAGCGGAACTAGAACGAGTTGCCGCCAGCGTTGCCGCCCTTGAGCAGTGGCTCCGATGCGTTGAGTCCTGCGACAGCGTGCAGCGGCTGGTGGAGATCGCCGAAGATGTGGACGAAGTTATGGACGATCAAGTTCACAGCCCACGTCGAGTTGGTGGTGGCCATGGTCTTGAACGAGTTCTCGAGCGTTTCGATGGCGAGGCCGCCAAGCGAGTAGGTAAACAAGGCCAGGTCGTCCGAGGACAAGCCGCCGTACTTACCACCGGCAATGTTCAGTGGGAGGTCGACGAAGTGCCAGCCGCTGATCTGAGGGATCGAAGCGTCGTGGGCGACTGGCAGTACGACGCGAGCGCCGTACACTTGATGAGATCCGGCCAAATGGTAGCGCCCCACAGGGTATTGGTGTTCTGGTACTCCTTGTTCCACGTCGAGAGCACCGTGTTGATCGCCTGGACATCTTCCTGCGTGGCTGGGATCTGCGCGGCAGCAGCGAGAGCGGCGATAGCGACGAACGTCTTCATGACTGGAGGAGAATGAATTCTTCAAGCTCTGGGCGAGGGGTCAGAAACCAAAGTGAGCAGCTCCAGCAATGACTCGCCCCGAGGCGGGCTCTGAGTGGGAACCCACACATAGCCTGGTCCAGCATCACACTCGTGTACTGTATAGAGACTTGCATTCAGCGTTGCGGCGGCATTCGGGGCGGGATGTGCTTCCAAAGCTGTCGGCAGGTTCGGCTCAGGTATCGACTTGCACATAGCCAGGACATTAACGTACACGGAGCCTCCGAGTTTAAAACAGATCATTTCGCTATTTGGCATAGGGCCTGGCTCAGAAAGTGGTTGTGTATTAAACACCTTGAAGGCGAACGTGGGAATCTTGACGGCTGAGACGAATCTCTTCATCCGAATCACTGGGGGTGACAGACTCTGGCCATTCATCTTCACCAGTCACCCCTGAGTGAAGAGCCCTGACAGTCGACAGCACGCTGCATGGGAACGAATACAGTGTACTCCAGGAAGCTGAGTTCTGTAGGTGTACAGTACACTCACAGCACGATGAGAAAGGCGTCCTCCATCAACATTGCACAGCCAAGCATTTTTTTTATATTCGCTGCTGCGCGCTCATCTATCACGAATCGGTCATGTTTCACGCACTCTCGCTACTCAGTTCCCGTTTTACAGCGTCCAGCTCCTCGCTGAGTTGCACACGCTGACTCTGGAGCGTGGCTGCGAGCTCGTCCAGTCGACTGTTGGCCGACAGCCGCATCGTCATGTCCACGTCGTCCAGCTCGCCCTGCAGCGTCTCCCACGCACTCGTCACCGCGCGATCGTGAGTCTCGATCTCGTCCAGTTCACTCACCAGCGCGCTGAGCTTGTGCTTGAGGTCTTCCATGTGGACCTGCAGCTGCGTCTTGGTGTCCTTGATCACTTGTTTCCGTTCTTCCAAACCGCTCACTTGATCTTCCTTCTCCTTTTCACACGCCTCCACGAGAAGTAGACGCTCTTGTAGCTGCACGCGACGCTCCTTCTCTTGGCTCAGCAGCTCCATTCTTTGCTCCAGCGTCTTCATGCTCGCGGCGAGAAGCCGCTCTCGAGTACACAGAGCCTTTTTCTCGACCGACAGTGGCTCCAATACTGAGACGTGGTAGTCCACGGTCTTCTCATTGAGCCACGAGAACGTGTTGTCCCACTCAAACTGGAGCACCGCCGTGACCTGCTCGTCGCTTGACGTTACAGGGGCGTCGCATACACCCGAGAGCTCATTCACACGGGCCGGAGCGACGACTGCCTGGCGCTCGTCGTTTGGTTTGGTCACTATCGACAGAGCGTACCCGACGTCGGCGCCTTCTTCCTTCACGGCAAACTTCCACTGCACGCGCCAGCCGGGCTTGTCACAGTAAACCGGAAGACTGAACGTCGAGCCGGCCTTGATCACCACGCCGCTGTTGAATGTGAGGTACTCCTCGTACTCGGTCTCCTCGGTGGCTGCACTGTGATTTGCCTCTCGGTTCAGCTCGCTCTCCACCTGAACCTCTGGATCTACCACACTTTCTCTTGGCTCTTCGTCCCGCAGCGCACACGCTTCGCGGAACACTGATGAGTATTCTTCAAGACTGACCTGCAGCTCCTGCACGACCTTGCGTGCCTTCTCGGAGAAGTCGGCGACGCGTTGCTTGCGCTGCGTCTTTTCCACTTCCAGCTCCTGTTGCGCGCGCTTCTCTGATCTGTTCGCGAGCAGTTCGTCAACTCCACCGTCTGATGACGGATCGTCATCATGCGCGTCAGCAAGTTCTGTCTCGAGCTCGAGCACGCGCTTTCTTAGTGCCTGGATGGTCTCGTTGAGTGCCTCGACATCCGCAGACTCGGGTGCTGGTGGCTCCACTGCCGTGCTTTGTGACTGTTTAGCTTCAGCCACGCGAAGTTCGCTCTGGCGCAGCTGCCCCTTCAATTCCGCGACGAGACGCTGGTCTTCCAACTGATGCTTCGAGAGGCCTTCCAGCTCGGTCAGCAGCCGCATAATCTGAGCTTCCTTTGCCTCGAGGGACTCTTGCAGTGCCTGTTGTCGCGCAGAATCCATTGTGGATGTGGCTGTGGCAGCAGCAGCGGAGGCAGCCTTCAGTGATTCCACTTCGACACGCAATCGTTGCGCCTCTTGCTCGGCGGCTACCTTTGCGAGCTCGATCTCCGTTACCCGGATCTTCAACTCTTCAGCATGAGCAGCCAACTGCAGTTGCTGTTCCACCTGAGCATCTTCGTTCTCTGCGACCTTCGCTAGCCTTGCCGCTTCCTGGAGCGAAGTAGCATGTTGTTCCTTCAACTCGTTCACTATGCGCAATCGCTCTTCATCGTTCGCATTGCTCACAGCAGACAACTCAGCCGCCTTCGCTTCCACAACCGTCTCCAGCTCATTGATGCGAGCTGTCAGCGTTTCCACTTGCAGCTGCAGCTGTTCCACATGGTCGTTTGCTGTCGTTGCCGCACGGTCTTGAGTAGCCTCGATCTCGGTTTCGAGCTCCTGAATCTTGAGCGCTGCTTCTGCCACTTCGGCTTCTAGCTCAGCAATCCTCTCAGTGGCCTCCATGAGGTATTGTTTTGTTGCCTCCGCCAAAGCATTCACTTCTTCGAGTTCTTTCTCCTTCGCCAAAAGCGATTGCTCATGGAGTTGATCCTTGGCGTTCGCCAGAGTTTCCTTCTCTTCTTGTAGTTCGATAGTCTTCGCCTCAGCAGTTCGAAGAGTGGTCTCCAGCTCCTCCTTCTCCTTCGTCAACGCTTCAATGTGATCCTTCAACTCTTGCATAGCCGCTGCCACTTCCTCATTGCTTGAGGCTTCATCCTCTTCGCGCTGACGCAACTTCACCGTGACTTCCTCCAGCTCTCTCCGGATCAGCGCTTCTTGCTCCGCGGCTGCGTCGTGGCGTTCTTTCAAACTCGCCATCTCTTGGACTAAGCCCTCGTTTTCCTTGCGCATGCTGTTCAGCAGTTCCGCACGCTTTTCCACCTTCTTCAAAGCCGCGTGGGAACGCGTACGATACCGTTCAAAGTCATTCTCGACCTCTGTGAGCTTGGCTCTCAACACGGTGGTCTCATCCGCACCACTTACAGGTTTGACCACACGGTCATCTTCGGCAGCACGCAACTTCTCGCTCAGTGCAGACGTCTCCTGCGCGTGCTGAGCTCGGAGTTCATCACACGCGGCTTCGTGTTTGATCACCAATTCCTGCGTTTCTCGTCTGGCTGCCTCCAGCTCTTCCTCGTGCTTGGAGAGGGATGCTGAGTGTTCCACCTGTAGAGCCTTCAACTCGGAAACCACGCGCACAACTCGTTCTTGCACGTCCTTCACAATGGAGAGTGGAGTCGTGTCGTCATCAGCTGCACTCTCCCCGCAATCGTCACTCAGTTCTTGTCGCAAAGCAATCAACTCCGCTTTCAGACCTGCCGTCCGGGCGTTTTCGTCCTTTCGCTGGCGCTCGCTGTGCTGATGCAGTGCTTGCAGGACGCGTCCGACCCCATTTTCACTAGCAAATGAAGAAGAATCGACTTGATGGAGTTCTTCCAGACTCGTAATGCGGTCGAGATGGTCAGCCAGTCGAACGAGAGTAGCCTTCCACTGCTCCAAGCGCTCGTTGGATGCCGCCAGGTCGTTTTCCTTGCTAGCGAGAGCGTCTTCCAGTTCTTTGACGCGTACAGAATGCCCGTCAGCACTCGCAACCTGGGTGTTCAACGAAGCTTCTACTGCGGTGACCCGATCACGTTCAGTTTCCAGCGCCAATTGCATTTCAGCTAATTGTTTGTTGTGCTCGACAACCATCGCCGCCTTTGCGTCCTCGACTTCTCGAGCGCCGACTTCACGAAGCTCCTCCAACCGGCGGATCTGTTGCTCAGCTTCACTTTCTTGGGCCGATAGTGCGTTTTGTGTGGTCACCAGAAGCGCTTGAAGCTCCCCTCGTGCCTTCTCTTGATCATCCAGTTGACACTTGAGCTGCTCGATGGTTTCACGCAACTCGTCCAACTCGGCAACGCCTGCGACATCCTTCTCCTCGACGTGATTCGAGTCACTGTCGTGATCGCTGGCCGACACAAGTGCCTCCTCCAGCTCAACACCTCGCTGCATCTGCGTAGTCAATTCTGCCTCGACGCGCTTGGTCTCCTCACGCAAGGCCTCCAACTCTGCCGTGACGTCGATCAATTGAGCCTGAGCCGCTTCCTGAGCACAACTCGCTGCGTTCTTCGAAACGACGAGGTCGTCGCGATCGCGCAGTGCGTCTTCAAGCTGCTGGCGTAGCTCGTCAATCTGCTTCTGTAGCTCACCATCTTCGGACACAGATGTTCCATCTATTGACTCAGTCTTCTCCAGTCGTTGCTGCAACAATTCCAACTCGGCGACTTGCAGCAACATGACGCGCAGCTCCTCCTTCTGGCTGAGTATCTCCTCACTCTTTGCTTGGAGCTGGTCACGCAACTCACCCACTTGACGTTCATGGAACTGACGGTCTTGTTCCCGCTGAGCCTGTAGCTCAGTCTGTGCATCACGTTCCTTCGTGAGCTGGTTCATCCACGACTCGGCTTGCACCTTGAGCGAGCTTACCTCCTCCTCCTTAGCCAGCAGGAGCCTCTTGAGCTCTTCGTGGGTGTCTTTCTGGCGCAAGTGGAGAGCATTTAGGTGCTCAATCTCTCGCTCTCGTCGTTCGTGGTACTCCGCCTCCAACTCGCGCAACGCCTTCTCCAAGACCGCGCACTGATTCGTCATGCTCGCGGATTCTTCATTGGCTGCACGCAACTCCACCTCGAATCGCGCCTGCGCTTCATGCATCTGCTGCTGCAGCCGCTCGTTCAGATCGTGCAACTGCATGAGCTGGTCGCTGAGACCACTGGTCTCCGTCGCTACCACTGGCGCTCCCAGAACTTCGCACAATGCCTGCGCCGTCGTCGCTTCTGGATGGAATCTACGCACGACATCGCGCATCTCCAGCAGTTCTCTCACACGAGCAACTGCGAGTTGTCGTAACTCATCATCCAGCGCCGTTTCGTCGGAGATTTCCACGTCGCCCTCCAGCAGCAGCCGCCACTGCTCGCGTAGCTGCTCGCGTAACGCGCGCGCTGTGACCACGAGCGTGCGCGTCATCTGCTGCTGCTCAGCGATATGCTGCGCACCGAATCGCACGGCCAGCGCCGACTGCATCAGTGCGTTGGCGGCTGGGTCGTTACCCTTGGCCTTCATCTCGTCGCTCTTCTTGCCCAGCATCGCGTCCACGCGGCCCAGTTTCGCCACCAGATCTTTGATGGACGTGCTCGGGGGAGGCTGCGCTCCGTTGGAAGTTGTGCGCCCGTCCTGACTGCGTGGAGGGCCATTCGATACAGGCGCCACTGCGGCAGTAGACGGTGACTCGGCCGCGTGTATGTGGCGCGTGAGCTCGTGTAGCAACGCGGCTGCCCGTTGCAGATCCACAGCCGAGTCGCTGAGCGACTTGGCGGCGCCGGCGTTTCCTTTGCTCTGGACCTCGCTGGCCTTCTGCATCAACATCTCCGCCACTAGACGCACGCGCTGCGTGGCGGCGTCCGCCTCCGACGGCGACGGCAGCGCCATCATACCCACGTACCTCGATCTTGGGGATGACGGCAATTGGCGTGACGATGGAGGAGGGGGAAGAGGGTCACTCCTCAGATGGGCAGATCAGAAGTGGAAGGGTCGTGTGGGCCACATAAGTATTAAAAGTGGCAGGAAAGGCTTGTATTTGGGTCATTCGGATCATAGAGCACAGTTGTTCCATCGTCGAGTCCCAACACGCCCTCTTGTGTCCCTCGGCTGTTGGAGCTCATGATTCAGGAGTACTGTAATGCATTGTCCAGTCAGCGAAGTAAAGAGCAGCGCCATTGGCGCCGCATCGACTGTTGTTTCGCTATTGCAGTGCAGTCGCCAAAGCCACGAAACTTCAGACTGTGGGAGTTGGCACGATCGGAGCGATTAGGTAACGCGGAGCTCCTCGCACCCTCGCTTCAGTGACATTTTCATCACTTCTAATTGGTTGAAATGACTATTTTAGTAGCCATCAGCCAATCAGAAGCCAGATGAGCGCCTCAGCCCATCCCGCGAGGGGTCACTCTCGCGGGATTGACTCACACGCGGGCAGGCATTCAGCGCGAGCAGCCACAAAGCGGGATACGAGGAGTTGTCGAGACAGTACCTACTCGACGGCGAGGAACGCAGTTCACGCGTCCAGCGTCCAGCCTCCAGCGCAGCGCCCTCCTTCTATCCACGGGAGAACACCATCACCAACGCCGTTGCAAGCGTACCAGTCGAGTTGAAGGCGCCACGATGGACGAGGAGTTCCTGCTGGCCATCAATGGCGAGTGGGACGCGCTGCTCGCGGCGCTGCGCGACAACCGCACGCTCGCACACCAGACCGACCTCAACGGCATGACGCTTCTGCACTGGGTCTGTCTGCACCAGGATATCCCCACCGAAGTGCTCATCAAGATCGTGTTCGCCAACCCCCACGCTGTGAACGTGCCCAACGAAGCCGGACACCTGCCCATTGATCTCGCCGTCCAGGCCGAGTGTGAAGAGCGTATCTTGGAGGTACTCCGTGCCGCCGACAAGAGCCGCCAGGAGCAGGAAGAGCTGGAGCAAGAGCCTGAGCCGACACCTCCGCTTCCACCGAGTGGTTACTCGCCTGCCTCGCATGGCAACAGCTACCAGTACTACCCTGAAGAAGACGACATGACTTTCGAGGATCCTCGGTACTTTGCGAACCCGCATCATCAGAACCCATACGGCGGCGGCCCCGCTCACCATGCAGCTCCACAGCGTCAGCTCCAGCAGCCTCAACGCGAGTACGAGAGCCCTACGCAGACTGATCTACCGCTCATGACCTACGGTGTGCAGCGCAAACCATTGCACTCGATCTACTCGGGCGTGACGCCACAGCCTGGTGGCCTCCACTCCAAGTCCATGTCTGTAGCGGAAGACCGACTTCGTGGACGCCCGTTCGATACGTTATCCAACAACGAAGAGTTCTCGCTCCGTCTGGAGACTGCCAGCGACACGCACGCGTTGCAGTCGCAGCACAGCAGCAAGTGGCAGCCACCGACGTCCGTGGCCAAGGGCACGGCCTTCCCTCCTCGGTGGAAGCAGTCGCGCTCCTGCCACGTGTGTGCAAGCCGCTTCACCACGCTCACGCGTCGCCGCCACCACTGCCGGAACTGCGGCTTCAGTGTGTGCAACCAGCACTCGACCAACCGCGTGCCGCTGCCCAAGTTCGATCTGCCCGACCCGCAGCGCGTGTGTGACAAGTGCTTTCTCGGTGGCCGCCACGTGAATGGCATGGCTGGCGTCGGCGGATCTGTACGTGGAGCCATGAGCGTCGTCTCCGGAAGCGACCGCCACTACGACCAGGAGCAGTACGACGAGCAGCAGTACGAGCAGCAGCACTACGACCACCACCCGCAGCTTCAGCAGCAGCAGTACCAGACGCACCACCACGAGCAGTACCAGCAGCACCACCACGAGCAGCAACTGCAGCCGTACGGCGGCCGTCGGGATTCGTTCGGGAGCTTCCGCAAGTGAAGTGGTCGCTCGTCTGTCTACCTAAATAGTGGCCCTTCTATATGTGTTTCTATTGAAAACAGCACCGTATGCCATCCGAATAGAGCTCCTTGCCGTCTCACGTCCACTTTGAGCCCACCAAATCCCAAACCAACGAACGAAAATGACGGATCAAGAGGACGCGCCGGGCTGCTGGCAGAAGAAAGCGGCGTAAGAGAGCTCTACCGCGAGGAAAGCTAGGCAGCTACACTGAGTGGGGATCTGACTGCGTGGTTTGACGATGCAGATACGACCAGTGCTTCGACCAGTGGTACAAGGATGTGTTTCTCCAGCAGAAAGCCAACGGCCAAGTCGGCTGCCAGGCAGAGTACAAGGCCTACACGGACTGCTATCTGGTACGGTTGCTCACTGTCCTTTGCGAAATGTTCTAGTTCATACTGACCCTGCGGTGTGGTGTGGTGCGCGCTCACAGAAAGAGCTGGACAAGGATAAGTCGCTGGTGGACACGATCAAGTCGGTCATGGCGTCGGACGTGCGCAAGCGATGGGAGGCCGGCGAAGACCAGCGACAACCGAACAAGGAGCAGGACAAGAAGCCTCAAGCCAAGAAGTAATAGAGAGGTGAATGGGTACACACGCCCGCCTGTATTATGTTGAAGTGTCTGTAGCTACACTCGAGGCCTCCACCCTCTACCTCTGCACGCCTGCCCACTTGGCCATGATGTACTCGCCGAAGCACGCGTCATCCTTCGTGACCGTGCCATCCAGCAGGTTGTTGAAGGCACCAGTCTCCTGCTCGCCGCGGTTGCCGCCAATACGGGTGCCCTTAGCGCCAGCTTTGCTGTCGACCGATGGAAGCACGGCGTCGAAGTCCGGGTAGAAGAAGAACACCATCGAGTTGCGCTCGCGCTCGTCAGCGATCACGCGGTGCACAGGCGACACGCACTGGCCGTTGGTCGTGAGGGCCAGGTAGTCGCCGGCGTTCACGACGATCGTGTCGGCCACGTACGGCACGTCAATCCACTTGCCCTTGTGCAGGAACTGGAGCCCACCGACTTCGTCCTGCAAGATGAGCGTGAGAAATCCCCAGTCGGTGTGCGGACTCGACCCGATGAACTCGAATCCTTCGGGAGGCGGTGCACCGTAGTGCTTGTACGGGAAGTAGTGGAAGAGCCGCATGATGGAGATCGTGTCGCCCTTGTGGCAGTAGCTGTCCAGCACGTTCGCGTCTCCATACAGCGTCTCGGACAGACGCTTCGACACCGTGCGCGACGCCTTGACCATTTGCGTGTAGAACTCATTCATGGCACTACGATGGGCTCCACCCCACGCGTCGTCACTGGGCCACACGTTCGCGCCCTGGAGACCGTTCTCAAAGGTCTGCTCCGTGGCGACACCCTCTGGCCATTCGTAGCCGTACGAGAACGCCTCCTTCACCTCAATACGGTCGGCGCTGCCGCTCTCCTTGCCGATGCCGATGAAGCCGCGCGTGAAGCCCTGGCCGTTCTGCACCACGGGGATCGACTTCTTCACGTCGTCCGGAAGCGCGCAAAACGACTGCGCACCCGCCATCACGCGCTGCTCCAGCAGGCGCGACACACCGTGACCTGCCATTCAAAGCATTTATATGCGATCAATCCTCTGATTTGATATCTACAATGAGGATGCATAGAGAAGAACACGCACCGCTCAGATAGCAGCAGCCAAACTCAGCGAACGCGTCGGCAAGTTGCTTGGCGCCGTCGCGATTGCTCTCGTCCAGCGACACGATCGGCAGCCTGAGGGACGATGCGCCGCTGCCCGTGGCGACAGTCGACAGGCTTCGCTGGCACTGCAGACGCGCGAAGGATCCGCTACTCATGCGCAGGCGAGACAGCATCGTCGTGGCTTGTTCTCTTGCTTCTTCTTCTTCTCTGTAGCAGAGATTGTGTGATTCCGGCGTGGGAGCTCCTCAAAAGAGGAGATTGGCATGCAAGCATTCACTCTCGACTATAACCAACGTAACCATTGTGTGGCGGGGTACGCAAGACAGGATGGGTACACTGCAGAAAGTACACTGGACAAAATCGTCGCCACCGACGTCGAGAAGACGAACAATAAAGCTGCGCGTGCATGCACCGCTCAAGGTACGTCGCTCGTATTGTGTGAGTAGCTGACGCCAAGTGCGCATCAATAACTTCCACAGTCGCTTGGATCTGAACAGAAGCAGCAAGTGACGGACAACGACGACAGCAAGAACGGCTTAATTTTGATGATGATGATGATGAGGTGTATTTAGTTACTGGAAGCTGAACTAAGACATCCCTTCGGCTTGCGGTGCTCACACCTCCAGCCGGGACACTACTATTCTGACATAGACTGGTGACCTCGGACGTATCACCTTGGCCTCGCACTGGAGCGATTTCCTGCTTGATTGGCAATGAGGTGGTCGATGTCATTGCTGAGCCACGAGCCTATCGCCTCATGTTCGGGTCTGGCAGCGTCCGCGAAGGCTTCGATGCTCGTCTTGGTGTCCATCGCAACATTTGCAGCTTTGTCTGCCATTTTGTTGTAGTCGCGGTAGTGATGTACCCAAGCTTGAACGTAGAGCCGTCCTTCGCGGCCAGTGCGCGGTGGTAGAGCCGCCGTAACGTCGACGTCCTCGGTGGAGCTTTCTTGGCTCAGGATCAATTTGCTGTCGCCAACAACCGTCAGACGATGCCATCGATGCTGCTTCGCTGCTTGAAGACCCAGGATGAGACCTTGGTATTCCGCTGTGTTGTTCGTAGTCGTCCGATCAGCCATCGAGTGGGAAGCTGCCCAAAGGAGAGCCGCCGAGGTGGCACCTCGAGCCACTCGGACGATCACTGCTCCACTGCTGCCTGGTCCTGGGTTTCCGCGGCTGCCGCCGTCGAAGAAGAGGACGAACTCGGGGTCGCATGCCTTGACCGCGAGGCGAGGAAGATCACTGTGAGTGATGATGAAGCCCTTGCAGCGGCGCTGCTGAATGACTCGGTTTACTGGTCTGTAGCTGGAGCTGTGGTCGTTGTCTCATCTACAGTCGCCACGTGCAGTTGGTGTCAACCACACCAAATGGGTTGTACCCAGCGGCAACGGGTCTGGAGTGCGGTGCATTCTCAAGTTGAAGCCCCACGTGCTTATAAGTGTGCTCAGCCAGTAGGAATCGATCTGTACGAGAAGCAGCCAGTGCGGCATTACACAGAGTCGAATACACACCTCAGTTCTTGTTTCTCTCCGGACCAGAGACGTCTACCGGGGCTCCTGTTGTCTTTTGGAAGCAGGGGGTTGGAGAACAAACGTTATGGCCAGCGTGTGGCTTCAGACCCTGTATTCTCTCTCTTTCTCTCTGTCACATCAGAAGCTATTGCGCTCAGCAGAAACCACAACACAACATACAGAGTCGCAGTCAGGACCAGGATCTCTGCTGATTTGTTACCATCTCCCTACTGTTCAGATCCATGCGACTCGCATTGCGAGGCCATGATGGAGATTCGCTCATCAGGATACTACTCGACAGTGCGCATCCTGCCTGATAGCTCAGTGTACACCACCACGGTGCACAATGCCAGTCCCGCGGAACGTCCGCGTGATATTCAGAAATCATCTTGCACATAGACGGGGCATCGATAGAGTCGAAAGCAGCATCTCAACTTCAATGGATCCGCTAGCCAGAAGCCACAGCGACGGAAGGGAACTGGATTTGGTGGATTCATGCCCACCAACCCCGATCGGGTTCCATCCATCCAACGTAGTCGTGAGGCGCTATTCTCCGCCGCTCCTCGGGAGTGCCGCATGCTAGGACAGTCATTCAAGCAATGCTCGAGTCCTACCGCCACGAAAGAAATGATCCTCCACTCTCCCATAGGCAGACAGACCCACAGCTCGACTACTTCATCAACCATGAAGAATCATGGCCGATGCCCATCACGGCAAAGCGAATGTGCGCACAATCGAAGCTCGAGAAGCTCTTCGTTTTCTTCGGTAGACAGGCGAGATTCATGGAACGGAAGAAAGTATCATGATTTGGAAGTGGCTAGACTGGGTAGACTCATCCTCATGTTGATGACTGGCAGGACAAGGCCGCGACACCGTCCACAACGAGTGATGGCAGGTGGTGGCGCGGACGCATGCTTTATCGTGCAGCGGATTGTGGCAGAAAACAGTAGTGGCTATGTTTCTCATTCTCGAACTCACCAACAACCACAAACGCCCAGCAAGACAGACCCAATCCATGATCCCCGCTCCTCTTCTCCCCCACCAGCGAGTGACGAGACCTCGCCCAGCACCGCCAGTGGCACCGGAGAACGCAGTCACGATCCAAGAAGCGTTGGATCAAGTCGACGTCCAACTGGAGCGAGTCCAGAACCAACTGCGAGCCATGCGCCATCTCTTCGACCAAGACGAACTTGCGCGTGGCGCCTCGCACAGACTGGAGCTGCACTCGCCGACATATAGTGAACCCATGAACTAAGACGGAACTGACCAAAGCAAGCATACATGGATCGTAAGTGCTAGCCACCACACATAACTCACGTTGTCATTGAACGTTGTTATCACAATGAACTACTTGTGTTTGATTCCTTCACCATTGCTCCATCAGTCCCACTTTGGAATCCGCAGTAGCGGCCTCCACGATGCAGGCCAAAGCGTCTCCATCTCCTCAATCGCCTGGTCCGACGCATTTAGCCAGCTCACGAACGTGCTACTCGAAGTCGGATTCACTGCGATCAGGAGCTCCTGCCTAAATTGACAGCGCAGCTGCAGCTCCAGCATGTGCCACTGCAGTCGCAACGCCGTTGTCATGTTCTACACATAGCATTAGTGGTTAGTACTCCACACTAAACGGCACATGTATAGATCAACAGTATCACTTGCCTTACGCCCCCTTTGATAGGCGCTCTGTTTGGCTTTCGCCACTGGTGATTGGCGTCGCTCTTGGCGTTTAGTCGACTCCGTTCCGCTCGGTCTGAATCCGACGCTTCTCCGCTTCGCCTTGTCGTCTCACTAGCTTCATCTTCTTGTGCTTTACGATACAATACCTCCAAGATCTTAAACGGCGGTGGCTTTGTGGCAGCATCACCACTCAGGCAATCGTCAACATCAAAGTCGACTGGAGCCAGCATGCACGTAGAGGTCGTGGGGGTGACGTCGACGGCCGTCGTCATTGTTACAGACACAATTGGCAAATACGTTGGTGGGTCAATGCTAAGATACTAGGACTGTAGAGCACGTGATGGAATATACAAGATGCCTCTCCAGTGTTTTCAACGCACCAACGCTGTGGCCATGGACCATGAGTTGCTATACCTTGCGGCACCGTCCAGCAGTCTGCTCACGATAGAGGGCTCCTAAAATCTGGGGTTTCAAGGCGCCCATCATCGTCCACTTCTGGCGTCACTGCAAGTGACTATGAGTGCCATGGAGATGGCAAACGGGGCGGATACTGTGCATCAAGTGTCGAGCACTTCAGTGACTCACTGAAGATTTCGACACTTGATGAACAGCATGGATGACAGCTAAGCCATTGACTGAGCGGATTCGATACGTGTGTTGAACTCGCAACGAAGTACATGTAGTTTACCACACAACGGTTGAGCATTCACAACCCCACTACATTGAACATTACAATCTGACTTTCACTACTTGCACATCCATAAAACCCATTGGGCTACACCCCACAGCTTACCACCACGTGTCCAGACCGTTGACGGTCTCGCAGAGGGTGCCCCAGTTCGTGAATTTGGCGTACGCCTTCATGGCGACGTCTGATCGCCGCATGATCAGGCGCAGATCACTTGGCAGGTGACGAAGGATGGTGGCGTCAAGCGGCAGCCCCATGGCGAACGCAAACTCTCTGATTCAGTTGCGAACGCGGCTGCGCAGCTCCGCCTCTCGTTCAATACAGACGGCACGATCCTTTGCGTGCTTTTTCTAGACAAGTTCAAACAAGAGTAGTTAGTTTACACGAAACATAGCCTTCCACATTGGTAATACAAACACACTCACCACTTTGGCCTTGCGGGCCTCGTTCTCGATCTCGCGCTTCTCTGGCGAGCGCTTGCGGATGCGCGGCCGCTTGGCTGGTGCTTGCTTGGACTGTCGTTTGGTCGGCCGGTAGAGCGCACGCTTGGCGATGAGGGAGGACACAGGCCTGGGAGCGTCCGCCACTGTGATGCATGGCTCGCCGATGACAAACTGACTCTCAAAGAGGCAGTCGCGCAGCGTCCTCACGACGTCATCATCCGTGACGTCGTGGCCGCCGAAGTCGAGCGAGAGCACGCCGACGTCCAGCACTTCCTGCGGCTGGAAGGCGAGCTCGCCGTCGATGGTGAAGTCGCCCAGCGGTAGGTAGTTGAGCATGGGCATAGTGGCAGTGATGGTGAGTAGGTAGTGGGTGGCTTGATGGCCTCAAATTGGAGAATGACTTCGCTTGCTTAGTTGTGTCACTGGTTTCATGCCGGATTCGCTCTTACTGGATATTCCATGCTCTGCTTTAAAATAGCTACCCACTGCATCGAACAGACTCATCCGCCAACATGCGCAGTCCTCGCGATGGGTTGCTTACGATGTTTCGATATTTCTTGCGTGTCAAGGGCGGTTTCCTGTGTCAGAAAGGGACGCCATCGACAGTAGATTCCGTCGTCGTCGTAACTCCACAATGAAATCCATTTGTGCGCGTGTTTTGTGCCCATCCCTCCTAATTGCACGGGTCCACACGCGTGTGGCTAGGTCAGAAGTTGGCAAGAGAGCCCAACCCGTCTATCGTCAAACGCCATCCAACTTTCGACCCCCTCTGACTTGTGCTCAAGTCTGCACGTCACTCAGAAGAACGGGGCAGTACTAGTGGATCCGCCTTCCGGATATTTTCGACGTGGGGGTCGCAAATGCTGACGTCCCACGTCACTTCGTGTCTGTCTGGACACTTGTGAGATCGACGCCAGCGCCACAGTTCTTTCCGAAACGCTCGCGCGAGCGCCAGACGTTTCAACGAGACGCTGCTTCAACGAGCAACAGTGCATTGTGATTGTGGCCACGCGTCGACAATGGATCGTAATGGGTTGCGAGTGTGCTTTGCAAGTCATTGGCGGACGCCTAATCGCGACGAGTCCCGCGTGGGGTCACCGACTCGTACCTACAGTACAGTACGCGTTGTGGCTGTGGTGGGCTTTGTCGTGAGTCGCGACGACTTGCCGGTCACCCTCTTTTCGTGGCTAATCTGTGCAACCATCGAGCTCAGTGAAGCTATATTCGGTATGGCAGGGTAAGCTCCTGGATCTTGAAGCGTCGCCTGTGTGATTCCTAAACAGAGAGATCTCCACGAAGACATGCAGGCGCCGGAGCTCTCCATAGAGGAGTACTTCCGTCGCCAAATGACAGCCATTGGCACCACAGCGTGCGTCAGATAGGCGTTGAGATACTTCTATTGGTGCGCTCTCTTCCTAACCATATCTGTCAGCATGGAGCAGATCAGTCTCATGTACGTGCTGGTCGTCGGGCTTCGTGGATGCGGCGTCGAGATCGGTACATCTTACTAATGGCGGCTACCAAATCGACGATCAAAACTGATGGCTGCCGTGAGTCGTAGCCAAGTGTCTGGCGATGAGTGGCGTCCAGCGCCTCACGCTCTTGGACGACGAGCTCGTGCGCCAGGAAGACCTCTCCGTGAATGTAAGTGTAGCTAAACCGCACTTCCGTGGACTATGCTGATGATTGTGAGCACATGTAGTTCCTCTTACGTGAAGGCGACCAAGGCAAACCCAAAGCCAAGCTCGTGGCGTCGCGGCTGAGTGAACTGGCGCCGTTCGCCGACGTGCGCACACTCAGCGGCGCGCTCTCACTGGACCTGCTGCTTAACTTTCACGTTTGTTTCCTCAATCCTATCCTATCTGACTGTTGAGGAACGCATACGACTGACAAGTGACGATGGCGTACAGGTCGTTGTGTTTGCCAGCTCGCAGCTCTCGCAGGAAGAGATCATCGCGTACGACGAGTTCTGTCGAGCGCCGACGCCGCCCATTGGTGTCGTGGTCGTCGAGAGCCGCGGACTCTTTGGCTACGTATTCACAGACTACTCGACCCAGTTCTCAAGCCGCAACACGACGCCCCACAGTTGCGACGCTGAGTTCCTTCTCCTGTCGAAGCGCACGCTAGTCAGCGTGGGTGACAGTGCCAGTGCGGACGCTGTGACGGTGTTCGTGAAGGAGCCGGGCGTGAATGCGTTCTTCCAGCCAGGAGACCACGTGCGTCTCCACAATGAAGGCGAACCTCTAAGAATGGTGGTGGTCGATGTTGTGTCGGACTACTCGCTGCGTCTGAGTCCGCTGGACGACGGAGGAACGAGGAACGAGCGACAAGAGAGACTTTCAGGAAACTTCTCACGACTCGAGCGAATCGCATCGCATGTGGCCACAGCGAACCATCGCTGTCTACGCGAGTGTCTGCTGAGTCCTGGAGATATCGTGTTTCCTGGGCGAAGTGAACTCCTCGCTGTTTGTACGTACTTCGTCGTGTGTAGGATGGTGGGGGAGGAAGGTACTGACTCTTCCGGATTGACTGGCGGCTAGAAGCCAGGGGCAAGAGTCTTCACATGGCGATGCTGGGAATGCATGCTTTCAAGCGCGAGTTCGGCTTCCTGCCCGCCAGCAACAACCGCGACCACACCGCACAGACACTTCTAATGGTTCAAGAACTCCTTGAACGGGTACGTTGTGGTGGAGAGTGACTCCCGTTGATGAAGCGTTGCCTACACTCACGAGGTCCCCTTGCAGAACGCGATGATCAAGCGACAACAAGCGAACCCGAGTGAGACTTTGGCACCGATCCAAAGCCACGACGTGGACGAAACATTAATGCAGCAGGCGCTTCGTTGTGTATCCAGCGAATTCCTGCCTCTCAGCGCACTGATTGCTGGCCACGCAGCACTGCAGGTGCTGAAATACACAGGTTTGTCTCTTCAATGACCTCGACGACCTCATCTCGCGAAGTTGACTAATGATTTTCCTGTTATAACTGCAGGAGCGCTTGATTCGTTGCTGTATCCTGCCAGCCAGTTTGTGTATTTTGACGTGCTCGACCTCTCGCCAGCGACCATAGCGGACGGAATCCCAACGGTCAGCGAAGGGCTTTTGTCCTCAATATTCGGACGAGACAGTGGTGCCAAACTACGGAATGCGGCACCGCTACTTCTAGGTGTCGGCGCCGTCAACGCAGAAGTCCTCAAAGTACGTGCCACTGGCGAAGTTATTAAAGTTACCTGTTCACTCTGATGGATATTGGCTGGCAGAATCTCGTATACTCTGGCGTGGGCAGCTCCATTAGCGTCGTGCTCGATCCTCAAGAGAAGACCATGATCCAAGCGACCGACTTGCACGGCTGTACATTATACTCTCCCACGACGAGCGTCGGTCAATCCAAAGCTGCAGTTCTCCGGAGCATCCACGAACGGATCGTGACGTCGGCCGCTGACCTAGCTACACTGTCGTGGCAGGTGTGGAATACGACGACCGCAATTTGTGCGGACATCGAGTCCACGAAAACCGCTATGATCGTCGATGAGATCTGCCGCAAGTACGAGAAACCGGCAATTCTGGTCCACAGCGACGACGAGAGCGGATTGCTACGCGTGGACGCTGTTGTACCACAACTCACGGCAACACTTGGTGAACGGCTCATTATAGCGGAGAAGAAGCGGCCCGATGAATACGCTTTCGACCATATTCCAGCAGCGACGACGATTCCAGAAAGACCCACGAGTCGCATTCTGCTTCGAGACGAGCGTGTCGTGGAGCAAGCACGCGAGTGTTTCCAATTGATATTCCAAGACGCTCACAAAGTGGCAGTGAACTACTTTGAGCAGCAGCTCAAGTCCCGAGACCCAGAAAGCCACGTACTCGACACCGACAAACTCGTGTGGATGGTGTGGAGTGTGGGACACCGCGGCCACGGCGTCGAAGACTTCGTCGGCTGCCAGCGAGTGGCGTGGCTGCTGATGGAGTTGTTGCCAGTGTGGCTGCTGGAAGTCGGCCAAACGACGGCGACGCATCTTTTTGAAGTCGATTATCGAGACCAGGACCACGCTCAGCTGCTTGTAGCGGCAGCGTGTATCATCGCGTCGTCTCTACGTATCTCTACACCTCCGCGTACGTGTTCGAAGAGAAGGAAATGTTCTCCCTGACAATATCTATTGGTTCTAACGCCTTCATTTGCCACTATAGTCGAAGCCCGTCGCGCGTTTTTGGTTGATGTAGCAGCTCAGTCGAAGGGCTTCAGCCTCTATTGCTGTCCTCGCACGGTCTCCAGTATCTGCAGAAGCTTTATGGACAGCGACTCGGCGCACATGTTGACGAGTATCGCCAAGCGAGTTGACCGCGTTGAGCTAGACCTCGACGACGCCAACAACGCACACCTCCACTTCGTGCAGGCGCTCGCCAACATCCAGCTCTCGTGGCGAAATGGAGACTATGGTCCTAAGCGCGTCGTCGACTTCCCACATCTTCGTCGCCTGAGCCGAGATGAGCCGCGAATTTTCCAAGCTACGGCGACAATACTCGGTGCGACTGCCACGCTGAAGTTGCTTCAGATGATTCTCTATGGGAGTGCGCCAGACCAGCAGTATCACGAGTATACGGCGAGCATGACTCCGACAGGCAGCTCTTCTCTCCTGACGGTCCGCCCATCACCAGCACCTCTCACCATGGTATCGATACCGCTTGAGATCACGCGTGGTGTTCCATTACGAGTCGTTCCAGACCCACAGACGCGCTGGAGCAAGATCGTCGTGCCTTCGTCAGCAGCATTACAGTCCGCGAAGGCGATCGTGCAGTACATTGAGGTACGTGAAGCTCCCACTGCTGTGCATAGCCTCCTACTCACTGGTTTGTATTGTGTTTGTAGTCCAAATTCGCAGTCTCTGTCCATGCGATCCATCAGAACGGACGATGCGTCCTCAAGATCAAGAGCGACGTGCCCAACCGAAGGTATCTGCTTCTGTCACCATTGATCCGCTCGCCGTCGACCAAAGTCTCTGATATTTTCCTTCTGTGTTCGCAGCATCTTCGATCTGTGCGACGCAGTAACCTCACCTCCATTAGAACCACCAGTCGCTTTCGTGTTGCTTGATCTCGTAGCCACAGACGCTCGCGGGGACGTCGTGCTTGCGCCCGTGCGCGTCCACAGGGTCACGGAGTAGATCCATAGACACCTTCCTTTCACACGTCACAGATTTGCTCTTTGTCTGGTTCTCACACGTCGCAGATCTGATTCGGTTTACCTTCGTGCGACATGGCGCTCTTCCCATGAGTAGCTCATTTTCACATCGGCGCAGTCGCTGTTGCTTACGTGCGCGCGTGCGGCTTCCATCATCTGCTCCGCTGGAGCGCTGTCCTGTGCGTGCGTATCGTATCCTATAGTCACCTCTGTATCCTAGTTATCAACAGGCCATGAGTGTGCTGGTGGCTGACGTACGCGCCGTGGACTCGGACTCGGACGACGACGAGACGTGGGCTCTCGAGCTCGAAGAAGAGCTGCTCACGGGCGGCCACAACAGCGCCGACACCACAGGTGCGCCCTCTATTAGCCACTACCTTAGGAGAGAGAGTCCCTAGCATGTCTAATAAAGGTTTATACGTCCTGTAGTGGCCTCTGCAGCACCAGAGCTGGAGACGAAACACAATGCACATGAAGCGGCAGCAGCAGAGTCCACAGCAGCAGTAGCTGCGTCGCTGCCGCCGTCGCTAGCGAACGACCTGCCACAAGAAGTGTTGGTTAATATCGTCGGCTACACACCAGTGGGTCGCGTTTCCAAGGCGTGGAGTCTAGCCAGCAGCACACGTGAGTCTTCGAGCCTGACCTATTCCACCTAGGTCTCACTTAGCATCTCATGGCACTGTGATTGTTGTAGTCGCGCGGCAGAAATACTCAGCACGACTTACTGAGACACTGATGGCCTTCACAACCGACGCCGTGGCCGTCGCGCAAGAGATCGAAGCGGAGCTCTTCGCCGCCTACGGACAGAGGTGCGCCTTCTCGCTCTATCGGCTTCTGGTGGCTTCTATAACTCACGATTTCGTCTCTTTCACCAGCTTTTCATTGCCAAAATCCTACGCGCAGAAGGCCCGGCAGCTTCTCTTCAACCTCAAGGACGCCCGCAACACCGCTCTCCGCGAGCGGCTCTTCACAGGCGAGCTGCCGGCCGCGGCGCTCGTCCGCTTGAGCGCCAGCGACATGGCCAACCCGCAGCTCGTGCGGCAACGCGAGCAGTGGATCAAGAAGCGCACGCACGAAGTCATGCGCGACACGCGCGCCATCGACGGCTTCACGCAGACCGACCTATTCGAGTGCCGCAGCTGCGGCAGCTACCGCACGTGCTACCGCCAGTGGCGGCGGAAGGCCATCGTGGACCGCACGCGCGTGATCGTGATCTGTCGCGACTGCCCCAACCGCTGGGAGCTGTGACTGGAAATGGACTGAAGAAGATCAATCCGGCTGACCACGCACTGGTGTCGTGTGCATAAATTATACTAAATAGACTGCGCACGTATGTCTGCACACAGTAACAACGGGCCATTGCTGCCCACCACATCAACCTACCTGTCCAGCTAATTCTCTCATACTATAAACACTCCACGACTCACTCGCCCTCGCTCGAGTACGGCTCGTCGTCGTCGTCATCCCCAGAGCTGTAGTTGGCTTCCGAGTAGTACGCGGCGCCTCCAGATCCACGAGCGTTCGACGCCGCCGGGAAGTCGTAAGGGAAGGACGTGGCCTGCGTCGGAACGAGTCCACGGTTCGAGGCCATACCGTTCCCACCAGCAGCGAGCTGCGGTTGCGACGAGTGCTGTCCATGGTACTGGTCTGGGTATTGCGCCGACGCGCCGTCGCGACGTCCAGTCTGTCGCTGCTGATGCCGCAGTTGCTGTTGCCGCAGGCGAAACATGCGTTCCTGGTACACGGCAGTGGCGATGACTCGCTTGGCGTCGGCGTTGCTCACGCTGTTGTCACTGTACGAGATCTGGGACAGCAGTGGACAAACCATCTTCCCAATCGTGCGTCCCAGCATCTCCATACTCGTCGCTGTCAAGTAGTTCATCTCGATGCCCAGGAACCGGAGCTTGTCGAGCTTGCCGCTTTCCATGGCGAACAGCACGTGGTGGAAGCACGAGTCCGTGATGGTGTTCGCTCCCAAACACAGCTCCACGAGCTGCGGCGCGAAGCCGTCGGCGAGCGCGTGGCACACACTGCGGATGCCTTCCTCCGAGATGAAGTTGCGGCGCAGATCCAGTCGCGTGAGCTTCGGACACACGCCCGACCGCAGCATCTGCGCGATCTTCATGGCGCCGTAGTCTCCGAAGCTGTTGCCCGGCAGACACAGCTCCTCGAGCTGCGGGCAGCAGCCCGTCATGAGGTTGTTCAGCAGCACGTCGGCCTCACCGTCGGCTTCTTCGTTCGTGAACAGACACGTGAGTCCGAGCCGCGTGAGTCGTGGGAACGCGTTGTAGCGAAGCTGCTGCGACAGCGCGAGTACGATCTGCTCGTGGTCGTCGTGCGTGACCACGAACCGCTGCGGGCAGTTCATGGCGCGCATCGAGAGCTTGCCGAACGTCATGCCGGACGATAGCGACACGACCTCGAGCTCCTTGAGATTCACGCACTCGCGAAGAATGCAACCGCCCGACTGCGTACTGAACGTGTTGAGTGCGAACTGGATGGAGTTACAGCTCAGCTGCAGCGACGTCACAAACAGAGGCGCCAGCACGCGCGCGGCACGGCACACAGCTCGACTGCGCATGATCTGCGCGCCGTCCACGTAGCTCCACACGATCTTGTTGAGCTCCTCGAATCCACGGAACAAGAGCTGACCGAGGCGGTCTCCTCCACGCGACGCACGCACGAGCTGCTGTAGTTGCTGCTGTTGCTGTTGCTGTTGCTGCTGGAGAGGAAGGCGTGGACGCTTGGCTTGTCTCTCAGCCACGGGCGGAGGCAGAACGTCAACCACACCAACAGGCCCGGCGTCCTGCGCCGCCATGATCTCACTGGCGCTGCGTTTGCCGCGTGCAGGCTTCGGGAAAGATCCGTATCGAGGCAAAGTGCTGCTTGGCATGGCTGCTGGAGGCACGATCGGCGAGGCGGCGACGGGAGGCACCATGGCGCTCTGCATCATCTGCGTGAAGGTCTGTTGGACTGGCGGAGGAGGCATGGCCATGGGCATGGGCATGGCGACTGCAGGGACCGGCTGTGCTGATGCTGACGTGGCCACGGCGCGTATTCTGGACGCGTCGCCGACAGACGGCGCGACGGTCGGCGTGACGATCTCTCGGCGGATCTTCTTGTTGACGATGCTGGCCGTCATGGCCTGCACGCGGCGCGCCAACGAGTCCACGTTGTTGTATTCGAGCAGCGACGCCGAGTTCAGGAACAGCAGCACCTCCAGCTTACGCGCCAGCGCCCACGTCTTGGCGTGGCTCTCGCTTTCTTCAGGAGACACTGGGTTACTGGCATTCGAAGGGACTGGCGACGCACCTGCGACCGCTGGCGCGGCGGCGTTGCCGCTCATGACGAGCTGCGCGTTGCGCTTGAGCAGCTGCCCGATGCGGCCCAGGATCTCGCGGCGCTGCAGCATGTGCTCGCGGCGCTGCCACGTCAGTGGCTTGGGCAGGTTCATGGCGCCGAAGACGGCGCTGTTGGGCTGGATGCCCGGTGGTGGGAGGAAGCGACGTTCATTATCGTTGGCGTTTTCGCCAACGATGGGAATGTTGGCGTTGATGGCGTCCATGGCGTCCGGAGGTGGAAGCTGCTGCGGACGCGCCACCTGAGCCATGGCGCGTACGAGCGTGGAGGTGGCGCGAGGAAGCTTCTGCGAGGAGGCGCTTCCGGTGGGGAGGGACGCTGCGTGTGAGACGGCTTCCACCAACTCTTTGGTCGTCGGGTGCAGGGGCGCGCGGCGATACTGGCGCAGCGGGCGAGTTGTTGGATGTTGGATGTTGGTTGTTGGTTGTTGGTTGTTGGGGAATTTGTATGGAAGGCGTCGGCATGTGCGCGTGACTTTGTTGCCCCCGTGGACTCGTCGCTTGGTAACAAAGCAAAGCGCTGATGCCAACACAACCACCGTCAAAAACAAGACAACCAGCCCAATTGCTCAAGGTCAGCACAGATGCCCTAACCTCTTTGTCTGAGTCTGAGACGAGAGCGAACCCAGAGAAGGTTTTGGCGGCGAAAATCAACAGAAAGCATTCAACTGGATGAGGTTTTTTGTCGAACTGTTCACTGAATCAAATGACCCTACCCCGTTTAAAAGCATGGAAGATTCCAGAAGACGATGGCAGGGATGAGACTGTAAGAATAAGCGGATCAGTCCGCGCGAATTTTAGAGTCATCGCTGGTTCCGCTTGGAGTCATCGCTGGTTCCGCTTGGAGATGTTGGGCGGACGACTGAGTCGTCACGCATGGAAGACTGTGTGAATGCCGCACCTCCTAACGCGCAAGAAGGACCCTCGAACCGAAGAGCTCCACGAAAACACCACGTAAAAGCAGGAAGCCGATGAAGAGGATGTGTGACGACGCACACATCCTCTTCATCGGCTTCCTGCACACAGGACAAATACCAGCAAGCGACACCACGTTGCAATCGAATCGGTGCGTTCAGTCCACAATCCAAAACAACGCCACGTTCTCAAACAAGGGTGCCTCCAGGCCACGAGTCCCTTCCGTTATTTTATAGGGATGCAGAGGCGAGCTTGACTCAAGCTGCTTGAGGACGCAAGCCGTTCGCTCGGATTGTCAGCAGGAAATGGATAAACGCAGTTGAAGTTGCCTCAGTTCTTAACCGATATGCCGGCACAGCAACCAGGAGAACACTAAAACCGGTATTGAACTAGTTTCCTCCTCACTTCAATTAGCAGATTCGTCAAACCAGAGAACACCAATGACGCCGCTTCCGGTGGCGCGCATGCGTCACTTCCAGCGACGCCGGTGCACAATGCGACTGCTGGCGACAGCGGTTTGCTTGGCGTTATGCGTCTCCGTGACGCTGGCCGGTGGCGCGCGTGACGAGACTGGCGGCTACATGCGTCTAAACACTGCGCCGTCCGAGTCAAATGAGCTGCTCGTTATCCAAGCCGCGACGAGCTCAGAGGCGAGTCATGACCAGTCTCTTGCTAGAGGGAGTGCGCTATTTAACTTCTCTGGTACTGTTGTATGTGCAGAGTCTGTCTTGGTGGCAGTGGATGAAGCGGATACTGCACATCGGAGATGACGACGAGGAAGCCCAGGAGGAGGGTACGTGAAGATCTCATGGATATTCTCAACTGTATCCACTCCAGTCGTTTCTAATGAATCTGTGGCTTGCGTTAGAGCCCACGCCCGTCTACGACGAAGCCACGGCGGTGTACTTGGCGCGCGTGACGTCCGTCGCGTACTGCCAGGCGCGCCACATCCGCAACTGGTCCTGCTCGCCGTGCGCACTCGTGAATCCGCTGACGGAACTCCACGTCGTGGAGGACGCGAAGGACAGTTTCCAGGGGATCGTGGGCTACAACGAGGAGCGCAACGCGGTTTTAATCGCGTTCCGCGGCAGCATGGATATCAACAACTGGATCGACAACCTCACGTTCGTCAAGAAGAAGGCGTACGCGCAGTACCCCGACGTCCGCGTGCACCAGGGGTTTTACTGGGTATACCAGTCGGTCGAGACCCAGGTCGTGCCTGCCGTGCGAAAGCTGCTGAAGGACCGTCCCACAGCATCCGTGATGATCACAGGCCACTCGCTTGGCGCGGCAGTCGCTGCGCTGTGCGCCTTTGATCTCTCGCTCATCCAGAAAGTCCGTGTCGACGCATTATACAGCTTCGGAGAGCCGCGTGTGGGCAACGCCAACTTCAGCGCGCTGCTCAATACGGCATTGCGCGAAGTCTACCGCGTCACGCACTTCCGTGACGTCGTGCCGCATCTGCCGCCGTCTTGGATCGGCTTCCGCCACACGTCGCAGGAGGTACGCACTTCCGTCCCTCCTTGATTAATTTGATCCCCTGGGGAGTTCTGACTTGCTCTGGCTTGATACATTCAGATCTACTACGACGAGTTCGCGTCCAGCTATCGCGTTTGTGACCCAAGCGATGGCGAAGACCCGCTCTGTTCCGACGCGTGTTCCCCGTTCGGCTGTACGAGCGTCGTCGACCATCTCACTTACGTCAACGTGACCATGAGCCACCTTATCTGCTGATATGCTTTGAATATTTGAGCAGACAATACACCCACGCAGTCTGCGCCTTTTGACTCGACGGGCACCCTATTCTTCTCGTTCCAGGCGCCTTCTTGGCTATGTCGCCTCATTGGATCCCTGGAATTTGGGTTTGCTAACTGCGCTCGTTTCCGTCGCTATTTTCAGGTCGGTGCCTCTCCTGACTCTGCGATCTGCCTGGTACCGACCCGTCGACCGCCCAATTTGGAAGCGGCTCCTGCAACAACTACAGAACGAAGGGTAAGGCTCCCCTCTTCGCGCGTACCTAGCGACTGCAGCTCAGTGCCCAGACTCGTGTTGACCTCTTCAGCATCAACCGCAGACGTTGAGAACCGACTGCAGTCGCAGTACCCACAACAACATCGCCAGAAGGATGGGCAAGTCTCCAGGTCTCAAGCTCCAGGCATCGATTGTGCAAGACAACGTCCCTGTGGAGGTTGCGCCGAGGCTGTTCGTGGGCTCCATCCACGCGGCGTTCAACATTGACGCACTCAAAGAATTCAAGGTCACCCATGTCCTCAACCTTGCCGGCAATTACGCGACCTTTCCGGAGGAATTCAAGTACTTGAGCATCAGCATGCGCGACAAGGAGTACACCAACCTGTTGAGCTGCCTTCCGGTTGCCCTTTTGTTCATCGGGGCAGCACTCGCTAAGCGAGAGGACGGGGATGAAGGTGGCATCCTGATCCACTGGTAAGTTTGTCACAAAATCTGAAGCTCACATTCGGGTGTTTGCTGACTGTACTTTGTGACCGACTGCAGTGCCGGCGGGCGTTCACGCTCTCCAGCTATTGTCGCGGCCTACTTGATGGCAGCTCACGGCGTCTCTGTGGACGAGGCGCTGACTCGAATACGCCACGCGCGACCAGTAATGTGTCTGAATTCCGGCTTTGAAGCCCAGCTCCGCTGCTTCGAGCAGGCGCAGTGCGATGTGTTCACGGCACACCAGCTCATGCTGCAGCGTCAGCTGAAAGCGCTCACACAACAGCGAGAAGACGGACTGCTGGACTCAGAGCTCTCTAAGAAGAAACGTCGTCCACACCACCACCACAGCGGTCTCCAGAGCCCTCGTACACCGAAAAATGCGGACGATGACCCGGAGATAGTCACCACTTCCAGTCCTCACGACTTGGCGGCAGCAGCGGCTTGCGACGAGCGAGGTATGATCCACAGCCGCGTGCCAAGCGGCTTCTCGTTGTCTTTGCAAGAAGATTATTCATCCAAGGGGGCGCGTTTCATCCCAACGCTGTGCTCAATGGGCTCTCTGTATGGCTGCAAGTCGTGCGGTGAGAGCTTGTTCTCTGCTAGTGCAATCATTGCGACGTGTCAGGCAAAGGAACAGGGCAAGACAGACAAGTGTGACAATGGCTCTGAGCAAGTCGTTGGTGATGGTGAGAAACAGAAGCCCACAACAGCTCCTGCATCAACGACAAAGCGGCCGCTGTTGGCCAAGCTAAGACTTCGCCCACAAAGTCCCGGTGTTTCAACAACGAACGCTGGCAAGCAAGGAAACGCCACGCACGCTGACTCGACAACACCACGATCGGCTGTGCTGAAGTCTACGAGCAGTAAATTGGCTCCTCCAACGTCGCCTCAGTATCAGCAGAACGTCGAACGCCAGCATCATCACGCGGGAGATGATGCAGCCTCAAAGCCACACAGCCACGGCTCGACGTTGTGGCGTTCACTCACGTCTTTCAAGTCGTCGGCTTCCAAGCGGACTCTGAAGGAAAGCGCGGCGGCTGTGGCCAGCAGCGAGATGGAGGATGACAAGAAGAAAAAGGCGATTACGTCTCCTAAAGCCATCGCTATCGACCTCTCGGCTGGCGACGCTGATGACGAAGGCGAAGTGCATCGCAAATTCTCAAGTGCCAACGCCAAGCGCTGGGAAGCAGGTATCCGCCAAGTGGGGGAAGCGTGGGTATCAAATCCAAAGACATACCCAGCAAGCAGCAAGGCGTTGTGCTCGGCGCAGCTTTCGAAGCTCGTATCTCGCGATCTGGACCACTTGACGGGTCTAGAGACGTCCAAGCAGTGGCTACTGGCGCCGCAGGATTGGTTCATGACACCCAATCTGCTCGACAGCAACGGATCGATCGCCTGTCCAAATGAAAAGTGCGCTGTTGTGCTCGGAAGATACGATTGGGACGGCGTGGCGTGTACGTGCGGCTGTGGGAACGTGACGTTACCAGCGTTTCAGCTCGAAAGGACTGCGCTGCGGAAGCTCGGAAACGTGGTCACGCCGCCTCGCGTCCACAGTGGCGAGATGCACGGCCTTAGTGATAACTGAGACGAAAGAGATACATACCGTTGTTCTATTCATCGAAGTGGAGAAGCTCGCTGTCGTGTCTTAAGGCGATCGAGTCTAAGCAGGAGGAGTCGCTTTCAACCGCCGCTGCAGCGGACACGGCGGCAGCGAGACGCCGGTGGACGGCGCTCGGTGTTCGAGGTGGCGACGCGGCTGATGAGGACGACGAAGCTGCCGGACGAGGAGACGGTTTTGGTTGAGTGGCTGGAGCTTTGCAGAGAGGAATGAGGACGCTGTCACCGAACAGCCCGGGGATGTTGCTGCCACACGTAAACAGAGATAAACACAAATACAATATGAGAAGAAGAAAAAGCCCAGTACCTTGTGAGCTCAGGCTCTTCTGGCGTGTCAGGCCTTGGTGTGAGGTCAATGTCATCGTCAAGCAGTCGCTACAGTGTGCCATCGTGGTCAGTTTGTATCCAGCGACTCATAGTTCAAGACGAAGCTCACCTTGTCGTCCTGCGAGAGTGGAATTCTGGTCGAAGCGGTCGGCGACGGAGGCAGAATAAAGCACGGCTTGGTCTCAATGCTCTAAACAACAGTGTGAGTACCCTCACATGTGTGTACATACAGACTATGACGGCAATAACGTACTTGCAGTGCGAGTCGCCGTTGCTTCCAGCTCGTCTCCATTTCCAGTCGCAAGACTCGCAACGCGTCGATCTGGGTCGTGACGTCTGATGATGACGACTCTGGCTGCAGTATCGAGTCAAAGATCGATACGCTGGGCGTGAATGTCGATACTAGAGGCGTAGTCGCCACGCCAGTGCTGAACGCCATGCTGCTTGGGGTGCTGTAGCTGCTGGTCGGGTAGTTGAACACGTCTCCTACAGGCGGTGGGTTATAGCCCCACTGCTTCGATGGCGACCCATTTAGTATCGCGCTGCTGTGTTGTACTTCTGGCTCCTGAGACTGGTTTTGCTGGGAGTAGTGCTGCGGGATCTTCTGCGGAGACCGAGGTGGTGAGTGAGGTTGGTTATGCTGCGACGGATTATGATGTTGCTGTTGTTGTGGCGGAGGTTGAGATACCGCGGCCTGTTGTGCCTGAAGTCGTCTCCCTTGTTGCTGTTGTTGCTGCTGAGCATCCTACAGCACCTCCTTTCTCGTTAGAATTTATGCTCCAAGATCTACTCAATACCCACACAAAAGCCACCGACCATGAGCTCTCGCTCGTGCTGCTGCTCCTGCAGACGCCGCGCCTTGTCCTGCTCTGCGCGTGCATTCTTGATGCGCACTTGCTCCTGCAACTGCGCCGCGTAGTCGCGCTGCTGGTTCAGCCGCGACTCGCGCTCATCTTCGCTCGCACCGAACAGCCCCGTGCGTCGGCTCGCCATAGTGATGTTGAAGTGTGGAAACAAAGCCGAGTAACCGTAGTGTACCCCTACACCAAACGAGGGTACGCTGGTTACCCTCGGGCTCTTGCTTGAAGAACACGCTCATCAATGACGTCATTGATGTGGTCCACATCATATAGAAGCTGCACATTGAGCTTGAAGTAGCCAACGAAGTGAGAGCCCCAGAGCGGCTCCTTCGCCATCGTCTTCGAGACGCCGACGACACTCTCGGCCGACCAGAAGCTAGGCTTTCACAATCGACCTGACTTCAGCTGCTCCACTTCCCCTGCTCATCGCGGAACTGGAACACGCCGCGTGCCGGCGCGCTGCGGGCTGCGGCATTCTGCTTGAGGTGTGTTCGCTTGGCAAGCTCTGGCACCTGGACTGGTGCGATCCATGGGGACTTAGCGGCAGCGACTCTCGGAAAAGACGCCGCGACGATGGCTTTCTGCGTGCCGGACACGCCAAGCGCTGTCGCAATGCGGGCGACGCGTACTGCTGTGGCATCGCCCCACCCGCCTACCAGTTCGCGTCTCGATGTTTCGTGAAGAGCACCCAACTCGCTTCCTTCATCATCGTCTTGGAGACGCCGGCAACGCGGCGGCCGAGGCTCTCCACAGCGGCTGTGATGACGTCCTGGGGCGTCAGAAGACGACGCAAGTAAACATCCTCGCCAGCTCGAAGGAAAACAATGATCAAGGCAACCGGTCAACGCCGACGTCTTGAAGACGATGGTGAAGGAGGCCAGTTGGCTGCTCTCCACCAAGCATCGGTGGACTCGCGGACTCACACTATCCAAGAGGACGCCGAGCGCTTCGGCGGACGGATGAAGGAGTCGCATGAAGATGTCGCCACCGGAGGCGCGTTGGTCGCTTCGCGGCGGCACTTCGCGTGTCCAGCACCCAAAAAGCGATTGTCGCCGCGTCTTTTCCAAGCGTCACCATTTCCCCGCGCGCCGCACCGATCCAGGAACCAGAATTCGCCAAGGAAGCCCACCTCAAGCACCATGAGTCGTCTCCAAACTCGTGTATGATCGACAGAAAACGCGTGGTGAGTCTGAAATGAGTATTGTTTTGTTAATCAAGTCAACACTTCTCTTTCATTTTTCAATCGACATGACTGAATGGTCATGGCAGAATGAAGCGTTTGTTCAGCAACGCAGGGACATTTAGTGTGGTTTTCAAAGGATCAAAGCAGCGGGCTTCATTCTTCGTCTCATGATACAGTGTGCGTTGATGATTGAGACTCCCAGCGCAGATTACCAGCTCACCATCTATTCGTGAGGACGTTTGACCCTCGGAAGCATCTGATCACTTGCAAAACACCAAAAGGCATCCAATCTAATGAGAATACTCGTCTCACGAAAGCTGGCGACTTAGCACGTACACAACTGAGGGAGGCTGTCAAACAATGATCACACTTCACGTATGCCTCACATCATGTGAGGCATCCGTCAAGTGCAGAGATGTGAGTCACATCTCTGCAGAATTTGCCGGACGGATCAAATTTGAACGACGTGCCTTGAAAACTTTAGCTTGTGAGCGACGACTCAAGCAACGAATTCGGAATCCGAGCTTTGCCTGAGCTAGTTGCCGCTCTTTTACGCGAAACATTCAAGCTCCACTGGACCGAACTTGTTATTCATACTGGGACTCATGTGCTGAAGGCAAGATGATTCGGTGACACTTCCTACCAATATTATCTAGGGCAGCACGGTCCGCCATCTGCAGCTAACCCAAGCTGCCGCCGAACCTGGACGTGATTTCTTCTCGATTCCTTGGCCTCTCACAGTCATAGTCGCAGTCATAGTCATTCTCGCAACTCGTACGCGTACCCACCTACAGCGATGACACGGACACTAACACCGTGCAATAGACGCTCCGCATTGGCTGGACGCTGTTCACGATTCCAATCGAGAGTGTAATCAATCCAAACATCCAAGACACCAGCTCGCCGCCGCGAGAACCACAAGACACCTCAGCTAGCCGAGCAGCAAGGAGACACGCCCAGAAACGCGCGTGACTGCGCCGACTCACATCCACGCTGATCCTGGAGCAGCACACGCGGCGTCTCAGAGTCGTCGGGATCGCGATCGGCGTCGCTCTTGCAGCCGCCACAGCCGAGGTCCGTCGGGAAAACTATCCAGCGTCAGCGCCACTCTCGAATTAAGCCGTTCTTCGGTGACCGGCCAGCACGACTTCACGGAGATTCAAGAGCGTCTCGATCTTTGGCTTGGCACGGCGTGGCGCCAATTGGTGATCACGACAGCACGCCAGCTCTGGACGGCTCACTCAGACGCTACACATCGCCCAGAAGTGTCTCCATCGAGCGAGAAAGACACAGCGGACTACTTCACAGTGCTGTACCGATGGGCACAGCAGCTGAGAGGCACACAGAGCTACTTGGACAATGTTCTCCAACCCCCTGCTTCCAAAAAACAGCAGGAGCCCCGGTAGACGTCTCTGGTCCGGAGAGAAACAAGAACTGAGGTGTGTATTCGACTCTGTGTAATGCCGCACTGGCTGCTTCTCGTACAGATCGATTCCTACTGGCTGAGCACACTTAAAAGCACGTGGGGCTTCAACTTGAGAATGCACCACACTCCAGACCCGTTGCCGCTGGGTACAACCCATTTGGTGTGGTTGACACCAACTGCACGTGGCGACTGTAGCCATTTGCAGATCAACGTTGCATTGTACTGAATGGTTTTCAATTGCTTCAGGGGTCTTTCTACAATTCTCGCCCTCGGCATCATACTCAGCATCTTCCTCCACGTCCTCCCTTGCCACTTTCCACTCTACTTCATCATGCCGTTGATCTTGCCGTTGCTGCTACCAACACCACTGCCGGCGATCTTGCGCACGTGCAGCGAGTTGTACATGAATGAGTCCACAAAGCCAGCGATCTGTCACGTAAACCACAGTACGTGAGTGACTCCACAGAAATCCACATGAAGCAGCCATGGGAACGCACCGAGACGACGCCACCGACGATCGCGCAGATCTTGGTGAGAAAGTGCGTGAGCGGCATGCGGTCGTTCTCCACTTTGACCATGAACGGCGACAGGTCGAACACGAAAAACGCGCCTGGCAGCGCCGTCAGTTGGCCGAACGGGTCCATGTAGCGCGCCTGCTGCGTGTACGAGAACTGGTACGAGGGCTCGTCGGACGAGATGTCGCTGTAGATGGTCGGCACGACCTTGATAAAGTACTGGAACACACCACCAGCTACGAAGCGGGCAACATGAATCCCCATAAGCGATCTAGTCAACGCATCCATCTCATCGATCGCGTTTCGACGCGACGTACCGTTCTCCGCGATCTTGCTCATGCCGTCAAGAGGACCCACGGCGCCTGGGTATGGGTTGCCGAACGACAAACTACGCAGCAGATTCGCAGTGTGAGTGAGCAGATCATAACAACCACTGAGCTATTCATGACAAGACGTACCTGTGCACAATGTGGCTGGCGTTGAACGACAGCTCCTGGCCTGGTCGGAACTGGTGCACGAGGCGTCCTTCGCGGTGGAACGTACGTCCGAGCGCGACGTGGAAGTTGCCGGCCACGCGGTTCACGAGCATGTTGCCCTGGAAGCGGCAGCCCTCGCCATCCTGCGCCAGCGCCTCCTCGGCCACGCTTTCGCGCACACACTGTTCCTTCTTATCAGCTTCTTCCAGCGAGATGTCGTTGTGGATGAACGCCTCCTTGAGCTCGTCACACGTGTTGCAGCACTTCTTCTTGGTCGGGTGCGTGGCCTCGTAGCAGCTCCCGCAGTAGCCGGTCGGCACGTCCGTCTTGGTCTCACTCTCCACCGCGTCCAGCATCGAGATCGGCCGCCCAATGGGCTTGCCCTTGGCGTCCAATCGGATCTTCTTGATGGTCTGGTGCATGTTCATCTGCAGGTCGCCGGCCACGTCCATGGCGTTGATGTGCGCGTCCTTGCAGTTGATCGCCAGGAAGCTGATGTCCACGTTGATCTGCAGCTTCTCGTTGATGCTCGAGTCCACGACCATGTGCTCGTGCGTGTGCACGTACATGTACGCCTTGAGCTCGGACAGGAACAGGATGAGCATGACCACGGCCATGACCACGGACACGGTCGCGCCGAACTCGGTCTGCACCTTGAACTCGCGGTGCATCTTGGGGTACACGTCCACGCGCTTGAGCGCGCGGCGCGCCGTCTTGCTCAGATCGCTCTCATTGCCGCCGCCCGCGGAGCCGCCCAGGTCGTCCACGTCGCCCTTACGGTGGCGCATCATGGTCACTCGAGGCCGTGTCTGTCTCGAGACGTTGCCGCGTGGGGGTCTCTCCGCTCAAGAGATCGTCAGCTCGCGTTGGGTGATATTAATCATCATCCAACGGAGGTCCTGGAACTGAAGTATCTGAATAGGGAGGGGTTTTGTGTGCGACCTTCGTGCAACATTTCGATGGCGCTTCGATTTTTGAAATTTACCCCAATCACTCACTCGACCGCGAAAAGCTCCTGGAGGAAAGCAGGAATGGGCGATCTGAAGAACAGCGTCGAGCGTCTGCGCAAGCTGCTCAAGGCCACGCGCTACCCGCCAGCGCAGACGAATACGTGAGTGTATTCGCTATTGATCAGTGCCATTGTTGCGTGAAAGAACGGCGTTAACGTGGCAATACGTTGTTTCCATGGCAAAAGCAACTTTACCGTGGCGGATCTGCTGCGCATTTTGCACCACGCGCTGCTCGACTACTCCCGCCATGTCGCGGCATTCATCCTAGAGAAGGTGCGTGCTGGCGGTTGGTTCCTTACCGATCATGATCTGTGAAGCTCATCTATGGTACGTCGTTGTGTGGAACAGGGCTACGATATGTACGGCAAGACGGATGCGCGCTTCATCGACTATTGCTTCCGGCTCATGCGCGAGGAGTTCGACTACTTTCCGTCGCTGAATGCGACGCAGTTCTTAGCCAACCAGTTTCTTGAGCGAAAGATCCAGCTCGTGGCGGATATCCTCGACGTCGTCGTGAAGAAGCACGACGCCTGCGTGCGCCAGCGGCGGCAAGACCAGGCCGTGTGGACCAAGCCACGCGAGTGAGCCGTCTACAATATAGCAATTGGTCAGCTGGCTGGATCGTATTGCTGACTCTTACTGCTACGCAGGCTGAAGACGAGTTCCACTCACGTTCAGAATCACGTCATGCCACCAACGCCAGCCCCTGCGGTTCCGACGATCGATACGTGGAGTCTTTTAGAGCATCTGAAGAAAGAGGCGAAGATCAAGGCACGTCAACACAAACAACTGGCGCACGCGAACTCTCAGCCAAGCCAAAGCAACCAAACACGCGTGCGAGACCTCCTACCACCTCGTACGCCCAGCCCAGACAACCAGGTGCGAATGGCTCGAGTCTTATGAGTGTGCTGTATGGATGCATCAACTCAACACATTCTTGTTTAGGTCGCACGAAGCGTGTCGACCTCACGAAGTGGCCATGAAGACGAGTTCGAAGAAACTCGAGAGACAAATCAAGCACATAGAACCCATGACCAAGGACACGCTGGCTGTGCTTGCGGGTGCTCAGAGACCAAAGCTGAAGTCCAAGAGGTGCTCACGACCCTCAGCAAACAGATCAGCGACCTCACGAGTGCCGTGCTTAGTCGCGTGTCGAGCATCGAGACGCGTTTGGGCCGAGTAGAGCAGCAGCTCGAAGAGCTCCACGTGACTAAGAGCCACGTGGAGACTCAACGAAGCAACCAACAGCAAGCACACTCGAAGACACGGTCTCTGGATGCATGCAGCGAGTTGTCGGCAGCGTCTGAAGGCCTTCGCCGCTTCCAGTCATCGTGGCCGCCGGATCCCGACATGGTCACCCAAAGGCGTTACTGAAGAATTCGAACATCAATTTATCCGTTAAGAACACCACCTGCTCGTCTACTGATTTAACGTGATCGGAGCTCCTTCGCTTTTCCATCGTGATCAAAACAGAAATGAGCGACGGCGATGACAATGTGGAATGGGAATACGAGGACGAGTCCGACGCTCAGGACGAGACGGACAACATAGTGGCTGCGTCACCACACGAAGATGAAGGTGTGACGGACGCAGACGTAGAGATGCGCTCGCCAGCGGAGGCGGACGACGACGGCGACGTGGACTGGGAGGACGCGTCGGAGCCGCAGTTTGAACCCACTTTGAGCCAGGATCCGCCATTAGACGACGATGAGTACGAAGACGACGCTGATACGCAGCACGCTGCGGACACGGCAGTGGTGAAGGACCTCAATGCAGTCAACTGGGAGCATATCAACAGTGTATTGCAGCGTCAGGCCGAGAAAGAGGCGGCGACGGACGACCAGAAACCCAAGCGCAAGGTCGTGCGGATGACCAAGCAGGACAAAGAGCACGAGCTGGCGCTGCACAAGAGCCACTTGCTTCTGCTGCTGGCGAGGCAACGTCGTCTCAATGCGCTGTGTCAGTCGCGCGTGCTGCGTGGACTGCTGCTGTCGCTCACGAGTGACAGTTCGATCGACTTCTTCAGGAAACTGGACGAGATGCAGCTCAAGTACGCGCTTGAGATGCTGGTGAGGTGGTTCAACCAGCACTTCCAGGTCAATGACGGAGGACTTGTAACAGAAGACGCGGTTTGTGTGAAGAGTGACGAGTCGGAAGGGGCCCTCACGGAGACTGGGCTGCTGCGCGTGGTGTGCGATCGCGGTGGGCGCCACGCTGAGCAGGCGCTCCTCTTCGCGAGTTTGTGTCGTGCATTGGGACTTCGTACTCGACTCACGTTAGCGCTGGACGCTGTCACAGTCCAGCAACGCACCCAGGCGGCTGATAAGGCGACGGCGTCACCTTCCACTGGAGTCGCTCGCAAACGCCGCCGGAGAGTCCATGAAGATGACGTGGAAGCCGCAACAGAACCCAAGATTGCATCGATGCCATCGGACGCGTTGATGCAGTGGGTTTGGTGCGAGATCTGGGACGCCAAGACCAAGAACTGGATGATGGTCGAACCCATGCGCAAGATCGTGGGTCGTACGCAAGAGATTCATCATCTACGAGGCCCCACGGCGCCCCTGAGCTACGTCGTGAGTGTCGAAGACGACGGATTTCTCATGGACGTGACTCCGCGCTACGCTGAGCGTTGGAGCAAGACCATGCCGCACCGTCTCGCGCATGACTGGGTACTGCGATCCCTGCAGCTACTGAATGGCGTTGTCCACGAATCGATATCCGATAGTGCGGACCACCAACGACGCGAGGCAGAGCGCGTGAAGCTGCGGCAGATGACCGAGTCGGAAGAGATGCCGACAAGTTTCGAGGCTTTCAAGAAGCACCACTTGTACTGTCTGGAGCGCCATCTCACGCAAGCGGAGTGTATCCATCCAAAGAAAGCCGTCGGTCTCTTCAAAGGCCACGCTGTGTATCTGCGCAAGAACATCCAGACGACGCGCACGTGGTACCAGTGGCGTCGACTCGGCCGCGAGGTGCGAGACAGCGAGCGAGATCGGCCAGTGAAGCGTCAGGGCGGTGCCAAGCAGCCAGTCAAGAGCGGCTCTGCGAGTGGCAGCGACGATGACGACGGTAACAGTGGCGACGTCAAGGGCGAAGACCAAGGGAAGGCACTCTACGGGTACTGGCAGACTGACGAGGTGCTCGTGCCGTGTGTGGACGGCGTGACGGTACCGAAGAACAAGTTCGGCAACATTGAGCTGTGGAGCCCCGCCCATTTACCTGAAGGCGCCGTGCACCTGGTGCTGCCTCGCATTGAGAAGGTTGCGCAGCAGCTCGGCGTGGATTACGCGCCTGCACTGGTCGGCTTTGAGGCGCGCGACGGCAGGAACGTGCCCAAGTTTGAAGGCATCGTGGTGGCCGCAGTGGTGGCAGACACACTGCTGGACGCCCACGCGCACTTCCAGCACTCGATGATCGAGAAGGCGATCGACAAGAACCAGCAGATCGCTGTGCGGCGCTGGGAGAAGCTCGTCAAGCGCGTGCTGCTCAAGCTGCGGCTCAACGAAGAGTATGGTGAGGTGTGAGAAAGGCTGCCATACGACGTGCAGAAAGTAGTAATGCGACGTGTGGATATCGATATCTCACTCCCCCGCTTCAATGACGTACTCTACGCACAACCAAAATACTGATCAATAAGAATGACGGTCACTCGTGAGGGAGTGACTGTCATGGTCAGAGACCAACGCCAAGAGACCAAGACGCATCAATCACAGTCGCCACTAAGGCGAATGGGTCAGAAGGAACGCAGCGCCAGAACACCACGGCCAATGCAGCCCCGTCCCAGACCGTGGAGGCGTGGAGTCGAATCGTGAGCGTCACGAGCAGCAGCATCGTCGATCAGCTCGAGGGCTTCCACGTTGCGAGATGTACAGTCTCCCAAAGCTTTTGCGCTGCGGGTGGCGTTGCATCTTCCCCGCGTGTGGCCCTCGCTAGTCTCATGAGCAGCAGTATCGTCAGTCGGCTCGTATCTTTCGGCATCCAGTGAGTGGCAGCAATATCCGTGGCGTTGGCGTCGAGTCGTGGGGTCGTGGAGTCGAGTCGTGAGCGTCGCGAGCGACGCCTGGACGCCTTGAGGGCTCGCAAGTTGCGGAAGATAATTTTTCTTATGGACGTGGAAAGGCTCTTCTTGGCCGAGTTGTTTTTTTTTTTTTGCTGGACAGATTCGGGTGTCTAGGTAACTTCGAAGTCTCGTCTCCGTGATCTTGGGCGGAAGCCAGCAAGCTCAACGCCAGCAACGTTGGTGGTTGATGCCGAGCACTTAGAAGTCAGAACCTGAACGATGATGATACTGTAAAATATTGTCTGCTCATGATTGGGTGTCTGACAACGACGACCACCAAGAAGTGTCTCATCAGCTCTTGGTGTTAACGTCTCGCTAAATGCTCCAGGCGTTTGCTATTGCCTTAGTCGGGGGGAAGAGTTCCGTGCTGTGCTCTTCTGGGCGTTCTCCGAGGGATCGTTCTGGGCTTACCACTAAGAGGGGCGTATCGAGAAGCTCGTTAGGAGACGGTAAGCAAGGTCGTGGTGCTGGAAGTCGCAGAGTTCTAACGCTAGGCGGCACTTTAAGAATCGGTGTACTTGATCGTCCAGCGGCTCAAGTGGACGAATGTTTCAAGTTCTAAACCACGAGGACGAGGAAAAGAATGTCCACGGCATTCTACAGTTTTACTGTATTGCTTCCAATAACAGTTGTGCGATGCACAGGATACGTTTGTCGAAGGTGGAAAGCCGACAGATGGTGCAGAAGAAGCAACGGAGCTCCTGGGTTGATGTCCAAGGACGATCTTGGATACAGTACAACGCTCATGGCTCTCTATTTACAAACGATGGCACTCGGCACGCTAACACTTCCAGCTTACCCGCCGATCAGGATCATGGGCCGGTTCTTGGCTTTGGAGATACCGTACATGTCCTTGTGGCCACCGAGCGCGAACTTCTTGCGCTTGACGGCCACGCCCACGATGCTCTGGATGTCGCGATCTGACACGTCGTAGCGCATCGCGTCGCGCAGCGAGACCTCCGTGTTGCCGAACAGACACACTTTGAGGTTGCCGTCGGCCGTGAGCCGCAGGCGGTTGCACGTGCCGCAGAAGTGCTGGCTCATGGACGTGATGAACCCGAACTGGCCCTTGAAGCCGGGCACCTGGAACGCCTTGGAGGTGTCATTCGCGTCGTCTTCCAGCTTCTCAACGTTCGAATACTTGGACTCGATGAGCGCCATCATCTCTTTGAACGACACGAACGTGTTGTCGTTCCACTTGTTGCTGTCAAACGGCATCCACTCGATGAAGCGCACGTCCACAGCGTTCGTGCGCGTGAATTCCACAAAGTCCAGCAGTTCGTCCAGGTTGAAGTCGCGCATCACGACGCAGTTGAGCTTGAGCGGCGAGAAGCCCAGCGTCTGCGCGTCCTCGATCGCGCCCATGACCCGTGCAAAGCCCTGGCGACGCGTGATCTGCGTGAACTTGTCTGGCTGCAGCGTGTCCAAACTGATATTGAGACGGTCGACGCCTGCGCACTGCAGAGCCTGCAGCTTCTTCTGCAGAACGATACCGTTGGTCGTGATGCCGACGGATTTGATGCCCGGAATCGCGCGTAGTTGGGCCACCAGATCCACTAAATCCTTTCGCAGCAGCGGCTCGCCGCCCGTCAATCGGATCCGCGTCACTCCAGACTCGGCAAACAACCGCGCAAGCCGCACGATCTCTTGCGTCGACAGCAGGTCGTCCTGCGGCTGCAAATCCACGCCGTCCTCGGGCATGCAGTATCGACAGCGCAGGTTACAACGCTCCGTCAGCGAGATGCGCAAGTACGAGTGCTTGCGGCCGAACGTATCCACCAGCGCCTTCACTGGCGCGTGCGCGCGCGTCGCGTCCATCGCCTCCGCCTCTCGGATCTGACTGAGAATGCCCTGGATCTGCGAGAGCGACTCCTCTCGAGACAGCGCGCCGTCCTCACCACCAACCGCATCGTCCTCTCCATTTGCCACCGCTCTCACATCCGCCTGCTGCTGCTTGAGGAAGTCCTGGAAGCGCGGACCGGCCTGCACTTGCTTCTTCCACTCGTAGTCCCTGCGACTGGCCGCTGGTGGCGCTTCGTCCGTCGCGTACTTGTCTTCTAATGCGTGGGCGTAAGCTCGTCGCACGATCGCCGCACGCGGCAACGACGCGCCTCGTCGTATCAGTCGCTGGAGACCCAAGGAGTTACGCAGACGCATGGCGCGGATTCTTCTGTAGCGCGCGAGTTCTGTTGTGACGCTAGCGGCGCCGTGAATGCTAGCAGCTCCGCAGACTCTGAATGCGCATCGGCGGAATACTCGCCAGCCTGGAACACAGGAACAGACGAGGAGCTCAACTGTGGGTCCAAAAGTGAGGGGTTTTAACCAGAAGGTGGTTTTAACACGGGTGTTAGATACACATTTTCAGCCAATTAGATGCTCCATAGAAAACATGGAGCATGGTCAGAACCAATGATGACGTATCACAGGTGAGTCACCCCGTCAGTGAAGAGCTCTAAAAGTCGGCAGTACATTGCTGGCTCCACGCGAGAGCTTCTTCCGGAATGCAACTCGCACGTATCTAAATGAGTGATGCAGCTACTGCCAGCACTACGTAGTACTACGTAGTAGCATGCCGTATCGGAACCAGTTGGTCAGCTCACGGTCGTGAGTACGATCAGTCTGATGAGCTGGTCGCGAGCGGATCCTTGAAACTTCGAGTCGGGTTACCGCACAAGCAAGCCTGTCGTTAACATTCTCAAAGCTATAAAGCACATCTAGTACTGCAGTACAATGTAGGATTGTTACCGCTCGTCTCAGCAAGAGTGTGAGACTGTATTGTGTTATGCATGGCTACACCCTCCCAGCTCCGATGTTGAGGTGTATTCTCAAAATGGTGTGTCCGACAGAAGGTCTGGCGGCTTCCGTCCACTTGCTGCCGACTGCATGCCTCTCTCTTAGAGCCACTTCTCATCCTCTGGCTCAAGCGTCAGGCACCCGCTCTTCACCACTGAGCTCATGAATGTGGCGGCCGTGCGAGGCGTGCGCACCAAGTACGGCGCCGAGAGCGAGTACAGATCCGGCGAGCCGATGTTGTCGGGGAACTCGACGTGGTAGAGACCGTAGCGAGGCTTGTACGATCCCCACTCGTAGTTGTCGAGGAAGCTCCACACCGTGTAACCGATGATCGGCAGCTTCTTGACTGTGATCGCCTTGTGGACTTGCGCGAGATGCGTGCGAAGATACGTGACTTTGTCCTTGTCGTCGATCTCCTCCGTGCCACACCAGCCATTCTCCGTGAGCAAAATGCTAGCGCTCTTGTCGAAGTTGTGTACCCATTCAATAGCTTCCAAGTACGACGGCGCAAAGCCGAAGCTGTTAGCGCATGCACCCTTACCACGAAGAGCTCCTGCCGGAACTTGGCTCTCGTCCACGCCCATGTCAGCGAACCAACCAGGCTCAAGCGTGGAGCAGGCCGTGCGCGACGTCGCTGAGCCACATGGAGTGATGGGCGATCCCGAGTAGAAGTTCTGTTGCAGCAGATCGTACGAGCCCTTCAGCAGCGCCGATCATTCGGCCGTGAACGATGGGAGGCGAGCACCGAGTTGCTTTCGCAGCAGCGTGGGGTAGTCTCCACTCACCATTGGCGCAAGCCAAATGCCAAGGTTGAACCGGTTGTAGCGGTGAGTTACCTCAACGTCGGCTGGGTCCGACGTGTTGAGCGCCACACCAAACGTGGACAAAACGAGACCGATTTTAGCGTCCTGGCGGACCACTCCAGAGGCCTTGAGCTCGCGGAAGCGCTTCACAGCGGAGGCGTGGGACAGCAAAATGTTGTGGGCGGCTGTGTACTCGTCCTCGGTCGTGCCACGGTTGATGTAGAAGATGCGGATGTACGCGCGCGGCTCGTTGAACGTACTCCAGAACTTGACCTTGCCACCAAACTCACGGAACAACAGATCCGAGTACTCGACGTAGTGGTCAATGATCGACGACGCGTCGAAGTTACCGCGACTGTAGAGCTCGTAAGGCGTGTCCCAGTGGAAGATCGCAAGTACAGGCTCCACACCGTTCTTGAGCAGCTCGTCCACAACGCTGTGGTAGAACGCGAGTCCTGCCGGGTTGGGCTGCATGCGTCCGGTCGTCACGTTGAACGTCATCGCCCGCGACCACGAGACCGAGAAGCGATGCGTGTTGTATCCGTCCTGCTCCATGAGCTGGATGTCGCTCTGGTACGTGCCGACGAAGTTGTCGGCCACGTTTGCGCATTGGAACGTTGCTCCTCCCTGCGGGCAGATGATGTCCCACACCGACGGCGAGCGACCTGTGGCGTTCACACCGCCCTCCACTTGGTACGCGGACGTTGCCGTGCCGAACAAGAAGTTGGGAGGGAAACAAAGCGTGGTCGAGTTGTCGGTCGGTGATGGAGTTGGCGACGTGGTAGCGGATGCGTCACCGCAGGACTGAGCCGCTACAGCGGAGGCAACTGCCGTGACGAAGAGCACGAGGCGCTGAGCCATGGCGGCGAAGGAGACCATGGTTGGTGGGGTAGTCTGGTCGAGGTGAGCTTGAGAAGGTGAAGGAAAGTCGCAGACTGAGGTCCAGGAAAGTAGAGCAAAGTAAATCCCCCCTCAGTCGGAGGTGGTCCCTTTAGAAAGCCGCTGAAACCGATCTTCCGTCTCGCTCGGCTGATCATGTGCCACTGGGGATGCGCATTTGCGCTGACCGATGAAGCTGTGGATCTGTATATCTCGAGTATTGCTCGACAGCAACAGTTCTTCAAACTGTCTGCACCGTACTGGTAGTTCGAGACCACTGTTACCGTGCACAGTTCAGAAGACCACTTGAAGATGAGGATGTTGAAGCCAACGACGTGTCCAAAGTGCAAGTTGGACAGTCCATGGCAAGTCGTTCACTCAACAAACCGCTGGTTGCCGCCCACAACCACGTAACCACCAAGAGCAAGTCCAGGCCCAAAGCATCATCTCAGTGAGGATTTGGACAAGAGCCACGACAATTAGCATAAACCGCGATCCGACATATTAGGTAAATAGCTAGTGCATAATTGTATACGGAAGCACGCACTTGTGTGGTTGCTCGAGTTATACTGTTGTCGGTTCAGCTGTCGGGGCTGCGTGCCCATCGCAGCGATCATTCAATTCATGGAGTACATGTGCATTTCTTCCAGTGTATGGTATGCTTTGTGACTGGATACTACCGCATTTGGTTCAAGATAGCAACGCCCTCTGTTGCTGTGCTAGAAGTACTCGTAGACCTCAGGGACGAGGCCAAGAAGGAGCGCCCCCTTCAATCGATTCTCCGCACAAGCTGTTCTCTGCTGCTTCTGCCTGTCACAGGTACAACCACAACAGGCTCGGCTCATTGAGACGGACGGGGCAACTTTTGGTTGAAACTCCAGTGAGGGTCCATCTTATGCACAAGACGATAGGAAATGGCAGTCGAAAAGGAGAAAAGCCCCCTAAATCCGTGGTCTGGGCTTTCCTCGGCCGTGTAACTTGATCATAAGACGAATGAAGAAGCACGTCACCATCACCCATTGCCACAGGGGTCTTGCCGTCCGTCCACCTCATGTCGTCAAATTTCCCGATATTGATCCTCGGTTTCAAGCTGGCCGATGCATGGCCATCGATGGCACAGAACTGGAGCTGCTCATTGAAGCGCATGGGCCATGAGCCAGGCGAACCGCTTCACCGAATCCTGGAGCGTCACGTACTCTCCACAGAGGCTGGCAATCATGTCCTTGATCGGTCACTGAGCCGCCCTTGCTCGTGAAGCTTGCTCTATGCGAAGGATGCTATAGAAGAGCCACGTCAGTAAAAGAAGTTAGAACACCATTCTAGCCGCAGAAACACACACTGAGGATATTCGGAGTCCACTAACTGCTTGGCTGCTAATACTTACCAGTAGCGACTCGTAGCCGTGCATTCGCTATGAGGCGGATATGCTTGACCGAGTGGAGGTGGCGCTTGCGGTCTTCCCTCCTCATGAACGTTGGCGGCTCTCTAACGGTCCTCATGCAACTGTGTCTTGATCGATTATACGTAACGTAGTGGTAGTATTGGAGCCCTCAGTCCTTCTTCTCTTTCCTTCCACTCCTTCTTCCCT
>JAADWY010000201.1:0-45321 GCA_023336355.1 Pythium dissotocum | reverse complement strand
GTGCATGGGTCAATCGGACGCCACAAGGGAATCCAACGGCCCCTTTTGGTCTTTAGTTTGAAAAGACGGCCGCACTCTGGGAATTCCTCAAAATAGTAGTACATGGCTACATCGACACTGCCCAGCTCTCACCATGAGCAGCGGCCGCACGCCACGTCGAAGCAGCGCGCCAAGCGCTGCCCTCACCACCGTCACCTGCCAGGAGAGAGCCACACAGTTCGTCATGAAGAAAACGCGATTGCAAGACGCTCTCGCCACTGCCGATGATCAATCCATAAAACGATACGAACGCGAGTCTCACGTTGCCACCGATTCATGTGGAACCGACGCTGACCAGCTAGCGCGTGTATATCGGCACATAGCAGAGCGCAGTCAAGCCATACCACGTCTTCCCAGTGAGCGTTCAGCTGGAGCACCTCCATCATATCTGTCAGCAGATCAAGAAGCTCTCGCTCGAGCTGCCGTAGATGAACAAGTGCGCGCGATGCAAATGCACAACGACCAATCCGATTCGTTCCAGAAGATCATCCACAACGAACTAATAGCGTCAGTAGAGACGCCGTGGAAGCACGTGGACAAAGGAGGCGCAAGCGACTGGTACGTCGTGGGCAAAGTGGTCGGCAAGGGCACATTTGGCCGCGTTCACTTGGCGCAGCACCGCGTCAGCGGGGCCCCAGTGGCAATCAAAAGCTACTTCCGCGTGAAAGGCGCCTCAGTTTGTTCGACTCCTCCAATGACAGCAGGCGCGAAATCTGCGAGGCGAGCTCCAGCCACAGAAAGCGATGCGCTCGAGTGGAAACGCGTCCGTCAGGAAGTCAAGTTGATGTCGTCACTGCAACGACATCCAGGCGTGATCCACTTCATTGAGGCGTTTGAGACGTCGACGCAGCTTCAGGTCGTGATGGAGTTTGTAGGTGGAGGAAGTCTGTGTGATCTTCTCAAGAGGTATCCGCAACAGCGACTACCAGAGACCAAGGCCAGAGCGATCTTCGTGCAGTTGTGTGACGCGTTAGGTGCGCTCCACGACCAAAATGTGATCCATCGCGACCTGAAACTGGAAAACGTTCTGTTGGATGACAAGCTGAACGCCAAGATCATCGACTTTGGCTTCAGTCAGCTCGAATACTCAGCTTGTGCGAGTTCTGCTGAGTCCGGATCCAAATCACGGTCCCAAACAGCGAGAGGCGTCAAGAATTTTTGCGGTACGCCTTCCTACATGGCGCCTGAAGTCGTGTCGTGCAAGAGTTATGACGGCCGACTAGTGGATGTGTGGAGCCTTGGCATCATCCTCTACCTCATGCTGTGCGGCAAGTTCCCGTTCCAGGGCTCGAACCTCCATCAACTCTACCAGACGATTCGCAATGCGCAGCTTTTCTTCCCCGCAAACGTCTCAAAGGATGCTCAGAATCTACTACAAAGCATTTTTGTTGTGGACCCTCAACGGAGACCCTCACTGGCGTTCATACAAGACCACGCATGGCTCAAGAACCAAGAGAGAAATCAAGACAACGTGGCTCCACGCAGCCAAGTATTCGCGTCGTTCATGCTGTGGGATTCTGGATATTCAACGATTCGTGATACTCTCTGTGAACTCTACGGATTACCTCACGACGTGTTCACGGCAGCTCTACGAGCCAAACAACGCAATAGCGTGACGGCGATGATCCATCTTACGATGTTGCTAGCAGAGAAGCACTTCAACGCGTCGCTGAACGAGAGAGTGATGACGAAAGATGACGAAGATCTTAACGGCGCAGCCGTAGTGAAGAAAGGACGCAAGTCGTCACTGCCGAAAAAAATTCCTGATGAAGTAGCGCTTGGTGCGTCTCATCGCCAGCAGCTTGAGCAGCTCATCGGCCTTGTGAAGAAGTCGCTGGTATAAGAAGTTTGGTTATTCACTGCCGCATCCGTGGCCGCCCACGAGGACGTTGCACGGCTGAATGATCGCGATAAAACTCAGCGATAGCACCCAGACAAAGCCGACGACGTACAAGACGATCACGATCCAAGCTCCTCGCTCGAAGAGCTCGTCACGCATCGCAGCCTGTTCTTTCTTTCCGCGCGGAAGAAGAGTCTTCAGAAATATCAGCGGAACCACCGACATGCAGCTCGTCAGCACCGTCAACTTCCACACGCCGCTGAAGTCACCAGTGCGAAGATCGGGTAGCTCAACTGGCCATATCCGCAGCAGCATATTCGAGATGGTGTGCGCGAATGCGTGGGACAGGTTCGTCATACTCGTGAGCAGCGCATACGCGACGCCTTCTTGGTTCTCAGGACACACTGCGACCAGCATGACAGCCACGGGGAGTTGCTGTAGTCCTCTCGCGAAGGAAATGACCGCTGTGTCACCCACAGAAAACCAAAATGGCGGGATGCCCAACGAGTCGTTGACGCGAAACACGAGCAGAACATTCAGCACGGAGAAGATGGCGACGATCACTCCCGTGATGAGGTAGACAGTGTGCCATGGGCTCTCGACGCGAAGCATCACGAAGTGTCGGTACACAAAAACCGAGATAAAGGTCACGCTCGCACTGATGGCCGACATCATACCGTACTGGAAGGCGTCGAAGTGGTAGGCGACGGTGAGGTAGTTGCCCCACGCCGAGTTGTGGAGCAGAAGCGCGTTGAACAGCGCCAGGAAGCACAGCGGTTGCCACGTCGCACGACTCTGAAGCATCGTCCATAGCTGCTGACGCTGATGAGACCACGACGCCAGTGTTGGTGCTGTTGGTTCTTCCAGGAAATAAATACACGGCAGCACTGTCAGCAAAGGAGCTAGTGCGACGAGCCCAAAAACCTCGCTCATCGAGAGACCAAAGTCCCAGTTGGTCGGATTGCTCAGCAACGCGCCACCCCAGTACCCGATCATCTCACTCAAGTATCGGCACAGATATACGGTCGATTGAATGTGTCCAGGCGAGGCTTCCTGCTTCTTGAGCACGCGACTTGTCACGAGAGCGTCGCCCATCACGTCGGCGAGGACCGTGCCGATCATGGATCCGAAGAGAAGCATCGTGAATGAGACCACGGAGAGTGACTCGCTATACCACGAGATCAGCGCGTTGAAGAACGAGCTCAGTGCGAAACCCATGATCATGTATGGCTTGAAACGGAGCTGCTTGATCGGGAAGTTGTCGGGCAGGATTCCGAAGAGCACCTTGATCGACCACGGCAGGGACCTCACGACGCTGACTGTGCTGAGCTGGGCGTCGCTGGCATCCTTGGTGCGAGGGAAATATTGGATGTACGCACTAGGAAACGACACGAGCACGCCAACGCACAGATACGCCACGGGGATCGCGATGGATTCGGCCGTCGTGAGCGAGTACACACGCTTGGACTCTGCTAGCCTGGCGGCTTTCGTGGTGGGCGACGAGTCGTGGAGCTGCACGTAGTGGTCGCCTGGATGCAGATCCAGCGGCGCCACTGAGCGAGCAGATGCTGCATTGTGGACGCGCGTGTCTTCTTGCCGCCGTTGCGCCATTCGCCGCGCAAGGATGGATCTCGTCGCAGTCGAACGTTATCAATCAATGACACGGTGCCAACAAACGACCTTTCGTGAAGAGTCCATGGCGGGTTAGTTTTTGATTTTCTTCGAAATATACTAAGCTAAGAAGAAACCATACTAAGCTAATTGATAAAGTGGCCCATCATCTTTGAAGGGACAGTCCGTGAGGAGCTCTGCTATTGGGCGGGAAGCGAGCAACACCCACTCCTCCAAGCTCTTCTGACGCTCAACCAGAATGGACCGCACTTTCCCGGTGCCACGCAGTGCGTGGTCAGCCGCTGCCATCCAGCGGCGCTGGGCTGGATAATACGGCCTGTGCGATGGCATCAGTGTGATATTTTTCTCGTAAGCAAAGCAACCAACCATGGGCGCGCTGTGGAGCTCAAGCAAGCTGCAGGAGGAGCAATGGGACGGCTCGACGATGCCGCCGCAGGACGGCAAGATCGCCATCGTCACGGGCGCGAACTCGGGCATCGGATACGAGACTGCGCTGCGCCTGGCGGAGGCCGGCGCACACGTGATCCTCGCGTGTCGAAGCATCGTGAAGGCGCAGGAAGCCGAGCGCGAGATGACCAAGCAGCTCCAGGAGAAGTTCCCGAACGGTGTCGGCAAGGTCGAGTTTGTCCACGTGGACGTCGGCGAGCTCGCCAGTGTGCGGCGCTTTGCCGAGCTCATGCAGAGCCGCTTTGACCGCATTGATCTGCTCGTGAACAACGCCGGCGTGTCGATGCCGCTCCGCAAGATCACGGCCGACGGGCTTGAGGCCCACTTTGCGATCAACCATCTCGGCCACTTCTACCTCACGACGCTGCTCTTCAAGCAGCTCCAGGCTGCGCCAGCAGCTCGCATCGTCCACGTCGGCAGCTTGTCGCATGCCTGGGTCGCCATTGACGACTTCACGGATCTGGCCCACAATACCTCGTACCCGTGGAAGCGTTACGGTACGTCCAAGCTCGCGCAGACGCTGTTCATGATCGAGTTGCAGCGCCGCTTGACTGCCGCGAACATCACCAACGTGATCTCTGTCGCCGCGCACCCAGGCGTCACGTACACGGAGATGACGGACAAGGTCGTGGAGAGCATCTACCCGTGGTGGCTTCAGGCCATCAACAAGAAGATCGGCTCGTGGGTGCCCATGCAGCGCGCCGACATGGGCGCGCTACCGACGCTGTACGCCGCAACGTACCCAGGTCTCCACGGAAGCGCGTACGTTGGTCCGTCAGGAGCTGGCGCACGCAGCGGATACCCAAAGATCGAAGCTGTGGCCGAGCACGCGCTGGATGAAATCGCCGCGGCCAAGCTGTGGACGCTCAGTGAAGAGCTCACGAAGACGCCGTTCGTAGTCCAGTAAAAAGTACACACGAATGAGCTCATTTGGTGGGATGCACATATATAAAGTCAATGGAAAATGGTCGATTTCTGAATGAGAAAGTGCACTAGGATAAACTCATCCAGAAGCAGCTCCATTGACAAGTGTGCTTTTCAAGTCGAAGTACAGTGGAAGCCTTAAACGAAGACTCCTTGGTAGAAGTATCCTCACAGTGAACCACACCATCGCTCATCCTGCAGGCATCGAAATGTTGAGGAAGAATCACAAGACCACAACACAGCCATGGGCTCAAGCCCTTCCACCGCGCAGCGCTGGGACGGCTCGACGATGCCATCCCAAACCAACAAAGTGTCCATCGTCACAGGGTCCAACTCCGGCTTCATCACAGCGCGTGCGCTGGCGGAACGCAGCGCGTATGTGGTCCTCGCGTGTCGGAGCGAGTCACGAGGCCGCGCCGCCGTTGAAGAGATCACGCAGTATCTATCAGAGTGCAAGACTGAAGACGTTGGCAAGTTGGAGTTCATGCAGGTGGATCTGGGTAGCATGGCGAGTGTGCGCAGCTTCGCAGCGGACTTCCGTCGCCGCTTCGACCGCGTGGATCTGCTCATCAACAACGCCGGTGTTGGTGCGCCACCGCAGTTGTATCCAGTGGACGGCTTCGAAGTGCACTTTGGCGTGAACCACATCGGCCACTTTCTGCTGACGGCTCTTCTCGTGGACTCGCTGAAGAAATCGGCAGCCGCCCGCGTCGTGACTGTTAGCAGCCTCAACCACCGCGGTGCGCATATCAACTTCGACCATATTGTCAAGGGCACCCCACGCTCTTCGTACAGCTCGCTGTGGCCCACACCAGTGGTTAAACTGTACACGGGCTTGATGCACTACGGATGGTCCAAGCTCATGAATCTGCTCTTCACGTACGAGCTGAGCCGTCGTCTACTGGCAGCCAAGATCTCGAACGTCATCTCCGTCGCCGCGTACCCAGGGGTATCGTACACGCCCATCCTCGAGAAGGGTGTCCAGACCTCCAAGCCTCGATTCATGTGGCCTATTCTCATGTGGCTCCTTTGGATGATGCCTGGCCAGTCGGCTGAGATGGGCGCGCTCCCGACGCTGTACGCCGCGACTGCAGAGAGCGTGAAGACGGGCGAGTACTTTGTCCCCGACGGACTCTGGGGTGTGCGTGGCTACCCAGTGAAGGAAGAGTCGCGTCCGCAAAGCTACAGCAGAGAAGACGCCACGCGGCTGTGGACGCTCAGTGAAGAGCTAACGAAGGAGCGCTTCCAGATAGAGTAGAAGCCGACTACTGGTTATAGGCGTCAATACATTACATTCCACGGCAGTTGAAGTGGCCGGCGTCCTTTCTTTTATGTAGACCACACTAAACACGCACAGCTTCTTCTGATACCATCATCCCATTGCGTCTCCATCATCAGGTGGTCGTGTCCCGTCATCGAAGCGTCGAGAAAGACGCAAAGGCCCATCGCACGGTTGAAAACATCACCACCACCACAACCATCATGGGAATTGGTACCTCCACGCAACAGCGCTGGGATGGCTCCACGATGCGCTCCCAGGCTGACAAGATCGCCATCGTCACTGGATCCAACTCCGGCATCGGCTTCTTCACAGCGCGAGCACTCGCCGAGCACGGCGCTCACGTGATCCTCGCGTGTCGTAACGAGTCACGAGGCCGCGCCGCTGCGGATGAGATGACCCAGTACCTGAAACAGAATGCGTTCGAAGGCGCAGGCAAAGTGGAGTTCATGCAGGTGGATATGGGCAACTTGGCGAGCGTGCGCAGCTTCGCAGCCGACTTCCGTCACCGCTTCGATCGCTTGGATCTGCTCATCAACAACGCCGGCGTGGCGCTGCCTCCGCAGCCGTACACGGCCGATGTCATTGAGTCGCACTTTGGCGTGAACCACGTGAGCCACTTCCTGCTGACGGCTCTGCTTGTGGACTTGCTGAAAGCCTCGTCAGCGGCGCGAATCGTCAACGTCAGCAGCGTCTCCCACCGTCGTGCAAGCATCGACTTTGATACGATTGTCAAGGGCACCGACCAGCCGTGGGTGCGCTACGGGAAGTCCAAGCTCGCGAATCTTCTCTTCACGTACGAGATGAGCCGCCGCCTGCAGGCAGCCAAGATCGCGAACGTGATGTCAGTCGCGGCCCACCCGGGCGTGTCGTACACGCCAATCGCCGACAAGATGATCGACTTTCTGTTCCCCAAGTTCACGCGGCCGTTCATCAGCTGGCTCACGTCCAAGATGCCATTTCAGTCGTCCGAGATGGGTGCACTACCGACGCTGTACGCTGCGACGGTCACGAGCGTGCAGACTGGCGACTTCTACGGCCCGGACGGACTGGGAGGACGCCGTGGGTACCCTGTGAAGGAGACCTCACGGCCACAGAGCCACAGCAAAGGGGATGCGGAGAAGCTGTGGACGCTCAGCGAGGAGCTCATCGGCGAAAAGTTTGAAGTTGTGTGAGTGCTAGGTGTTGTACTTTCTCGTCGGAATGGGTACACTAGCTCACATCTCATTTTGGCCGGAAATGGAAGTGGAAAATGAAACGGATGATATTGGAACCCATTTTAGCAAGAGCTCATCGGCATTAGGCTTCTTTTCCAACAACAAATTGTGCTCTTGACAACGCAATAGACACGATGGAGGACCCTGAGGCAGTCGATGGCATCGGAGAAGTAGCGAAGGCGTTGGTCGAAGGTGGCTGGGACGATGAGGCCGGCGGTGGAAACAACGATGACAACGATGGCGGTGGCCAGACCTCATTGTGGCACCAACAATTCGGCTCTGGTGGCATGGAAAAGGACGACGACAAAGGCGAAGATGGTGATGAGGACCCAAGTAGTGCAGGTCATTACACATGGAAGCGGTCGGATGGACGCCAGCGAGGAGCTACAAGTGACGATGAAGAAGATGACGACGCTGACGAGGAAGATGCAAGTCAGGCCGGTGGTGGGAGAGGAGGCAACGCGAGTACGAACGGTGGACGCGCGATTCCGTCAGGTATCGACGACTTGCCGCTGTTTGCGGATGACAAGAACAAGGCGCTTCACCAAAAGATCCGAACGAAGGAAAAGCGCTTCCAGGAAGTGAAGGGCGAGATCTCGGAGAACTCGTCGCGCGTGGAGATCATGGCAGAGCACTTGAAAAACGTCAAGCAGGAGCTGCTCCACACGCAAGAGCTCCACAACGCCAAGGCGAAAGAGGTCGACAGTGAGGAACACATGAAGCAGCTCGCCGACCGGGAGATTGGTCGCGTCTCGCAGGAGATGCGTCGTCTCGACGCCGAGTGCAACGACTTGGAGAACAAACTCAACACGATCCAGAACTTCACTTTCAAGGGCAACGAAGAGATGGACAAGTTCAAGCTGCAAATGAACTGGAACCAGGATGAGATGGAGCAGTGGGCCATGGCGGCCAAGCAAAAAGAAGAAGACGCCATGGCACTGGAGCGGTACCGACGAGCGGATGAAGCCAAGATCAAGGAGCTCACGCTTGAGATCGAGAAGCTCACGAAAACGCTGCAGCAGCATCGTCGAAATGTCGAAGATGAGGCCACGGAGACCCAAGCCAAGCAAATCGAACTGGACAAGACGGCCGAGGAGTTCCGCCAGCTCCACGACGAGCGCCAGAAGCTCGTCAAGCAGTGGCAGGATACCATTGAGACGATGCAGCGTCGCGACGATGAGATCGCTGCCGCCAGTGAACAGTACGCGATGGCTCGGCAGGCGCTTCAGCAGAAGAAGGATATGCTGGTGGAGCAGAAGAACCGACTCAAGCTGCAAGAGCAGGAGAATGTCGAGGCGCAGACCAAGATCAGCGCTAAGGAACGGCAGCAATCCAAAGTCCAGCAGGAGATGCAACAGGTCATGGCGCGGCTCCAGGAGTTCAAGGACCAGGTGGAGATCCTGAAGAACCAACTCGCGAGTTCCGTGACCCACTTGAACCAGCAGCGCTCGTACAATGCCAACAAGAACGACCACTTGGAGAGTATGAAGCAGGACCTCGAGGCGGCGCGCGCACGGTACAAGGCAACCAAGAAGGCGTTGGATGCGTGCATGAACTCAACGGCTGATGCTGAGACGCTCGCGAAGGAAGCCGAGACGGACTTGAACGCCATGGAGACGGAGCTCCGCCACATTGAGAAGGAGATCACACTCCAGAAGGAGCAAATGTTCCGCAAGAGCCAGCAGCTCTTCACACTTCGTCAAAAGGAGGCGAGTTTGATCGCCGAGATCTCGGGCGCCAAGGCTGCGAGCCAGAACTTGCGCACCAAGATAAAGTTGTTGGAGCAGAATGCGCTGCGTCAGCAAGAGCTGGTGTACAATGGTGAGTTCCAGATCCAGCAAATGGAGCGGAAGGTGGCGCGTGCCAGTGGCGAGCGTAGTGTGGATGAGACCAAGGTGCTTCAGGCTCAGATCCAAGTGCTGCAGATGGAGTTGGATCGCGTCAAGGCCGAAGAGAACATGCTCACGACTCAGTGTAAGAAGCTGGAGGATGAGAAGCGAGGCCAGGACCGCGTGAAGAAGACGCTGATCAAGCAGAAGGAGGAGGTGGAAGCACGCATCGCCGAGGTCGAGCTCGCCAACGAGAGCTTGAACAGTTCGCTCAAGCAGACACTCAAGGAGAAGGAAGACTTGCTCGTCCAGCACGATCTCCAGTCGCTCGAAGTCAAGCGCCTGAAAGAGATCTTGAATATGCGGGCGGATGAAGTGTTTTCGCTGGAAAACCGCGACTTCCAGCTGAAAAAGAGCATGGAGGAGCGCAAGAAAGAGATAGCGATGCACCGCGAGATACAGCGCGCGACCATCAAAGCCATTGAAGAGGAGCGCCACAAGGTCTCTGTGGAGCTAGGCGAGCGAGAGAACCGCGTGAAGAAGCTGCAGGCCAAGTTCGAGACGATCTGCAAGATGAGCGGCTACGGTAGTGAAGATGCTAACGGCGAGGAGCGCAGCCAGGCGTATTTTGTGATCAAGGCAGCCCAGCACCGTGAGGAGCTACAGCGTGAAGGCGACGAGCTGGATGACAAGATCCGAGTCGCGGAGAAGGAAGTCAAGGCACTGAAGAAGGCGCTGGTGCACTTGGACGACCGCAACTCCGAGTACCGGAAGAGTTTCCATCGCGCTGACTTAAACAGCGATGACGCTGTGAAGATGACGTCGCTGGAGGACCAAGTGAAGGCTGCTGAAGACCAGTTTTTCAAAAAGAAGAAGGAGCTCACACGCATTGAGATGGATTTCGAGAGCGAAAGCAACCGCTTGAAAGAGATCGAGATCCAGAAGCAGTTTGCACGCGAGAACGTCATGCAACTGGAGACGACACTGCAGCAAGTGGATAAGGAGGTGCTCATGGAGCGAACGAAATGGGGCAAAGTGGTCAAGAAGCTGGAGAAGCAAGTCAAAGACCACACCAAGGCAGTGGGCGGTGTCGGCGGCGCGACCACGAAGGAACAGGTCCAGCTCGAGACCTACAACCTCAAGGAGATCAGCAACAGTCTGCTATACACGCTCGGCCAGCTCGCGAACGAGTTCCCAGAGATCAGCGACTCACTGAGTCTGGCCGTGAAGGAGCACGGACTGAATATCCCCGCCATGCCGCCTGGACGCATCGCCGCCGCACGAACGAACCAGTCTGTGGACTACGGACTGCCTCGACCTATGTCGGCTCGCAGTGATAAGAGGTATGTTTGCTTGTGTGTGGAGGGTGAGTTGTAATGTTCCTGATATGGATCTTGTTGTTTGGAATGCTAGCGACCGATCCGTCAAGAGCACGAGCAGCAACGGCTCGCAGCGCAGCACTGGCAGCAACTCCAGCGGCGTGCGCGTGGCAGCGCCCATCAAGAACGTTCGCATTGGCTTCTAATGTTCCTTGTTTTCAATGCAATATATTGGATTTTTTCATCGAGTGACGGAAGAAAACTCCCAGTCTACGTAGTCGGCGCTCATGCATGAAAGGTCATACAGTCGTACAAACTTCCTAGTTGTTCAGCTTCTTGGCAACGGCCGAGGCGGCGAGGCCGACCGCCGCGATCACGCCGACGTGGAGCCACGCCGACGCCGTGAAGAACGGGCACGAGTGCAGGTCGTGGTACGGCTTCTTCTCCGGCGCGCGCATGGGGCAGCCGCCCTTGGACGTGATCTCACGCAGACGCGCCATCTCGATCGCGGTCTGCGCCCACTCGACGCCGTGGTTGTGACCGTTGGCCGTGAGGCCCGCACGGTCCTTGGCCTGCTCCTCCGTGAGCACGGTCAGCACGCCGAAGAGCACTGGCACGCCCGAGTCGAGCTGCACGCGCATGATACCCTGGGTCACGGCCTCGCAGATGTACTCGAAGTGCATGGTGCCGCCCTTGATCAGGCAGCCGATGGCGATCACGGCGTCGATCTTCTGCGACGCGATCACGCGGCTCGCGGCGTACGGCAGCTCGTACGCGCCCGAGACCTCGAGCACGACGATGTCGGCGTCCGCCACGCCGGCCTTCTTGAGCTCCTTCTTGGCGCCCTCCACAAGCGCGCCCACGACCTCGATGTTCCACTTGGCGTGGACGATGGCCACGCGCAGACCCGTGCCGTCGGTCTTGCGGCTGCTCAGCGCCGCCAGTGCGTTCTTCTTGATGGCGCCAGTCATTGTTGTTGTGGTGGTGTTGGAGGGGGGGGATGCGAAACGGCAAGTGTTCCTCCTCGACGAGGCTCGTCGGACGCAAGCACGCGAGCCAAAAGCGGCTTGGAGAGCGAACGTAATCAGTTACGTAACTTCAGCGGCGTGTCACTGAAACGGATGGGGGTTACGCGTAAAATATTTTGTCGAAAACAGACCACCAGAACCCAGATCACGTCGATATCAAGATGTCGATATTACTTTGAAACCTTGATATTACTATCCGCAAAGTATTACTACTTGTGTTCAAACGGAGAACTTGCACTTGGCGGCATCCTCGCTGAGCCACCAGAGCTTGGTGGCGTGTTCCTCGGAGTAGCTCAGTGGAGCAGACGTCTCCTTGACAGGGTGCTTGCCCCACATGTTCTGGAAGCCACTGGGGCCGTAGTACTCTCCGCTTCGAACCGACTTGGATGTGGCAGCAAACAGAATAGGCACTGCGCCTTGAGCTGCTGGCTGGAACACTGGAAGGATACCGAGGAGCTTGTTCACTGGTCCATGCAGAAAGCCTGGGAGATATCCCAGCACAGCGTTTGGTGTGAGGTTGGTCGCCGAGACGCCAGGGTGGGCGGCGACGGACAGGATCTGGCCAGCGAGTCCTTCGTCTCGGAGACGACGGTCGAGCTCGTACGTGAACAACAAATTGCTCAGCTTGGAGACGTTGTACTCGTTGAAGTACATCCACTTGCCGCGTTTTGAGGTTAGGATCGTGTCGAAATCGGGCGCCGACGCCAAGCGATGGCCGACGCTGCTGACGTTCACGACTCGAGAACCTTGCGTCTTCTTCAGCAGTTCAAACAGCAACTGGGTCAAGTAGAAGTGGCCGAGGTGGTTCACAGCGAACTGTGTCTCCATGCCGTCTTGTGTGTGTGACTGGGCTGGGTACATCATGCCGGCGTTGTTCACGAGCACGTCGAGCTGATCGAACTGCTGCTTGAAGCTCTCAGCAAATGCCAACACACTCGCCAGAGAGCTCAAGTCCAGCTCCAGGGAAGTCAGCTTCGTGCCAGGGACTTGCACTTTGATCGCTTTGATCGCGGCCTCAGCGCGCGCCTTGCTTCGACACGCGAGCACGACTGTCGCGTCATTTCGCGCCAGCTCCAGCGCCGTGTGGAATCCGATGCCCGAGTTCGCGCCCGTCACGATCACTACCTTGTCCAGCATCGAAGGAATCTGCTCCACCGTCCATTGTGCCGCCACCAGCGCAGTGGATGCAGACGACGCCATCGCAATCAGTTGTGCTGAACCTGCTTGTGGATCTCCCCTGCAGCACGAATTTCGAACTGCGGAGGTTCAAGAGCTTCTCAAGTCAAAACAAGAGCCCATTTCTATTTATCTTGAACACGAATGTGTATTAGATCTGATAGAGAATGTGACCCATCGGATGGCTACACTGTGGGTCTACTTCACTACTGAGAAAGTGCACTTGAGCAGCTCTTCACTGCGAGCCCATAGCTTCTTCGCGTTCTTCCGCGAGTGGCTTGGTCCAGACGACTGCTCCAGCACCGGGTGCCCCCAGCACGCCCCCCAGCCGTCAGGACCGTAGAACTCACCGCTCTGGACAGGTTCTGCTGTAGCGGCGTACAATGACGGCAGCGCGCCTCGGTCAGGCAGCTGGAAGATAGGCGTGACGGCCATGAAGCTGGTCAGCCAGCTCTGCATCGCTGTAGGTAGCGCCGTCGCGTACATGGAGCTCAGCGCCATGGTGGTCAGCGTGACGCCTGGATGGCACGCGACCACCTTGACATTCGTGATCCCCGCCTTCTGCACGCGGCGGTGCAACTCGTACGAGAACATCAGACACGCGAACTTGGACGTCGCGTAGTCCGGCATCACAGCCAGTCGAGTGGTCTCGGAGACTCCTCCGAGGTTGTCAAAGTCCGGATACGCAATCCGGTGGATCATGCTGCTGAGGTTGACGATGCGTGCCTCCGGGCTGCGCTTGAGCTGCTCGAAGAGCAGCGACGTCAGCAGGAAGTGGCCGAGGTAGTTGACGCCAAAGTGGCTCTCAAAGCCCTCCTTTGTCACTGGCTCACTTGGGTTTAGCACGCCGGCGTTGTTAATCAGAATGTCGATGCGTCGAAGCTTCTTTTGGATGTTTTTGGCAAACGTGCGCGTGGCTTCGACGCACGAGAGGTCCAGCTTCATGAATTCGACCTTGTGGTTGCCGGTCTTCTCACGGATCTCTGCCTCGGCTTTGCGGCCTGGGCCCGAGTGCAAACACGCCATGATCACATGCGCGCCCTTGAGAGCCAACGCAGAGGCCGTCTCGTACCCGATGCCGCGGTCGCAGCCCGTGACGACAGCGATCTTGCCCGACAGCGACGGCATGTCCGAGACGTCCCATCCTTGTGCGGCCATTGTGATGTTGTTTGCAAAACAGCTACTTGCGTGCTGGTTTTAGATGTGGGAATGAAGATGCAAATACGCGAGTGACTGAGCCAGACGCGAGCTATAGCTTCATCGCCGACGGCTTACCACCTCCTCCCACGACCACGTTGCCCAAAATGGTTCAAGCGGTGACCTTTGGCGTTGAAACACAGTGACCTCGTCATCCCATGATTATGTGCCACTTCAAGTTGTGGTCCACACCACTGACGACCGCGGTGGCACACAATCGGAAGATGGCGCGAAAGCCGCGCCAACCTCAGATTGTGTGCCATGGTCTTCACCACCGCCTGCCTTCAGACAAAAAGTGGAGACAGATAGCTACTGTACTGTGTTGTGTGTACGGTGGAGCCCGACCACAAGAAGTGTTATCGTCTGTCTCCTCCAGAAAAGACAGCACGATGAGACAATCGATTCTGTATGTAAGCTAGGCTATCAACTCGACTATTTGATCTCAAACGCGACTTTTACGAGCTCCTCGCTTCGCTGCCAGAGCTTGGCAGCCGCCTCTTGAGAGTGGCTCAGTGGCGAAGACACATCTCTCGCAGGGTATCCCCAGAACGCCCGCCATCCGTCCGGGCCAATGTACTCGCCGCTGTTTACTCCGGACTCTGTAGCAGCGTACAATGTCGGCAGCGCACCAATCTCAGGCGTCTGGAAGATCGGAAGCAGCGACACAGTCTTGTTGAATGCCGTCTGCATCCACGTGGGTAGGCGATTGGCCATGACGGCGTTGGTGATGATGTTGGTGAACGTGATGCCCGGGTGGCAGCCGACGACTTTGATCTTGCTGGTATCGTCAAACGCACGCTTCAGGCGCCGGTCGAGTTCGTACATGAACAGCAAGTTGCACAGCTTGGAGACGCTGTAGTCGTTCATGTACAGGCCGCCTGCCTTCTCGAATCCCAAGCTTCCGAAGTCGGTGTTCTGGTCCACGTAGCGGTGGTTGGTGCTGCTCACGACCACGATACGTGCTTCATCCTTCGCGCGCTTGAGCGAGTCGAACAACAGCGAGGCCAAGTAGAAGTGGCCGAGATGGTTCACGCCGAAATGCACCTCGAAGCCATCGTCGGTCTTGGTCTGCTCTGGATGCATCACGCCGGCGTTGTTGACCAGGATGTCCAGGTGATCAAATCGCGACTGGAAGAGCTCCACGAACGATCGGATACTCACGAGGCTGCCGACATCCAGCTGCATGAACTCTACCAAGTCGTTGCCGGTCTTCTCGCGGATCTCCTTCTCGGCTTCCACGCCGCGCTGCTCGCTCCGACAGCCAAGAATCACATGCGCAGACTTGGCCGCCATCGCCATGGCCGTTGCGAAGCCGATACCGGTATTCGCGCCTGTTATCACCACGATCTTGCCTATCAGCGATGGCATTGTTGAACCATCCCAGCGGCCATTCACCGCGCTAAGCACTGAAGTCGTTGGCGACTTGTCCGTTGCCATTGATGCGGTCAGTTACGCGGAAGAACTCGCTGTGATCTGGCGCTCCTTGCACTGAAGAGAAGGTCGTGCGAGCGAGGACACCACGCGGATGTTGTAGTGTAGCGTAGGCAATACTATGGTGCTGTTGCGCTGCGCTCCCGTCTTCTCCCTTCATCGGCATTGGCATCACGACACCAGGGCTGATTAGCACCATTAGCTCCTGACTAAACTTAGCGAATGTACGTGGAACACACCATCTATTGTCCTAATCTAGGCCAGTCCTGAAGCAAGCAAATGGCTACAAAACATACTGGTATCTATCTACTCGACCTTGAACGGCGTCTTCGTGAGGCTCTCGCTGAGCTCCCAGAGCGCCAGCCCGTACTCCTCCGACTGGCTCGCAGGCGCGGGGGTCTCCTTCGCTGGGTACCCGAACCAGAGTCTCCACCCGCTGGGTCCAAACATGTCGCCGCCCTCGACGCCGTTCTCCGTAGCCGCGTAGAGAACTGGGAGACTGCCCATGTAGGCGCTCTGCATTGTGTACGAGAACACCGTGCGAAAGGTTCCCCACATGAATCGCGGGTAGAAGGTCTTAACAGACTCTACGAAGATGTTGGTGTTACACAGGCCAGGCTGCGAGCCGATGGACTTGACGTTGTGGATGCCAGCGGCCTTGAGACGGCGGTCAAGTTCAAACGTGAAGATGAGGTTACACAGCTTGGACTTTTCGTACCGCGCCCAGCCAATATCACTTTCGCCCTTGTGGAGCTTGGCGAAGTCCAGCTTGATCGACTTACACATACCTGCGCTGGCCTGCTGTCGATGGGCTGGACTGCTCACGTTCACAATACGCGCTGCCGTTGATTTCTTGAGCAAGTCGGAGAGAAGCGTCGTGAGGTAGAAGTGGCCGAGGTAGTTGACGCCGAACTGGATCGGGTAGCCGTCGGTGCACAAGGTCTCAGGCGGAACGCCGACGCCAGCGTTGTTGATAAGCAGATCGATGCGGTCGAACTTTGCATGCACAGCTTCCGCAAACGCCTTGACGCTAGCCATTGCGCCAATATCGACCAACATGTACTCGACGTGACCGGCGCCTTCAATGGAGAGCAGGTGCTGGCGCAGGACTTGCACAGCCTCACGAGCGAACTCTTCGTTTCGACACGCTAGCACCACATGCGCGCCGTGCTCCGCGAGTTGGCGCGCGCACTCGTAGCCGATGCCCTGGTTCGCGCCCGTGACGATGGCGATGCGACCGTGCTGCGGTGGCATCTGCGAGCCGTCCCATGGATCAGTTGACGCCATGCTTGTGGTGGGAATGCTTTTGTGTCTGTTCGAGTCAGCAGCGATCCCGTCTACGGACACGAGCAACTTGACACCTCTGCTAATGGATGTTGACGAGCGCAACATCATTCGAATTCATGTTTACGAGACGGCGACCAAGAGATATGAACTTAGATCAGTAAGTTTTGACTATATTTGAGGAGATCTTTTCTCGGTATGAGCATTTCGGTAATTTATGCATTCCATCATTCGAAAATTGTGATATCGAACATTGCGAACCTCGGACTTCGATCGATTCGATTGGAAGAGCTCATGAGGTGGCTACATCGCGCCCCAGCTTCAGAAGTCATCGCCACCAAGCAGGGCTTTCTGTTCTACTCAAGTATCCACGTCAGGGATGCTTCTGCAGTAGTGCCTACACTCCTGAACCGGCTGATTGCACCGCACTGTAAGCAGCGTGTGCACGCCGACCGCATTCCAAGAGGCTCATGCACAATGGGCATTGGAACTCCATCTTCATCGGCTACGTAAAGCGCCGAAATGCCGGTGTCGCAGTAGCCTTGATCGCCAGTGCATTGCATCTAGGGCATCGCGCTCATGCGCTCGATCTTTTCCATCCGATACATCCGGAGCATGAAGCCGCTTATCCACTTGCAGTTCGAGCGTAGCTCCTCATGCAGAACCCGGACCTCCTCACCTTCTAGAACCATGGCTTCAGCATGCGAGCTTCCGTGACTTCTTCGCAACTGCCTCTCGCCGCACCGGATCTCCTGGGAAGTGTGAGCTTCCGAAAGTCGAAACAGATCACCCTCACGCGCGAACTCTCTCACATGCACACACACAATCGCCATGCGCGTCACACGCTGCCCTTGTTCTCTGTGTGTGGGGGGGCTACGCTCCTCGCCAGGACCTCCCTCCCCGCTCAGTGAGCGGCTCACCGCCAATCTGTTGGCTCTGACGTCATTAGTACCCGCTGGCACCCAGTGCCGCCAACTTGAAGTTCCCCATACCTCCATTTCATTGGCTGAAATTGGGTATTCACGTGCTCTGACGCTTCGACGTCACCAATGCTCTCACGTGGCTGCTCACGAAGAGATCCATCCACCCACCCGACTCGACCGGACGGACGCCCGGCAGACCGACGGAAACACACACCGACGGCTTCAGTTTGTGAGTTGCCCTCTCGCAGTTAAACGACCAAGCAGCCCTCTCTTCCTTTTCTCCGTTCGTCCGCAATCACCATGTCCCAAGCAGACATCCTCAGCGGCGACGCCATCAACGCCCTGCGCATGCAGGAGCACGAGGACTGGAAGCAGCAGGAAGATGCCGCCGACCTCATGGTGCCGCTCATCGGTCGTCTGTATCGCCAGAACAACGTCATCACCACGCTCTTCGGCAAGGGTCTCGTCCACAAGAACAGCATCGAGCTCATCAAGCAGCACAATTTCGTGTGTAAGTACGTGGGCAAGCGCATGATGCCGCGCGACACGCTCGCCATCGTCGATGCCGTGCTCCACTACGCGCCGCACGCGCGTGGCATGCGTATCGACGTCGGCCGCACGCTTCTGCTCGTGGAAGAGGAAGTCAAGGCCATCAACGCCGAGACCGACGAAGACGCCAAGACCGCCAAGCTGGTCGCGCTCGGTGCGCTGCTGGACACGAAGATGGCGCCGCTCGCGCCATCGTCGTCGGTTGCTGCACCAATGACCAAGCCAAGCGACGTCGTGCTGTACGGCTTCGGTCGCATCGGTCGCTTGCTTGCGCGTCTTCTCATTGAGAAGAGCGGTCCAGGCGTGAAGCTCATGCTTCGTGCCATCGTCGTGCGTAAGGGCTCCAAGGAAGACCTGGCCAAGCGTGCGTCGCTGCTGCGTCGTGACTCGGTCCACGGCCCATTCCACGGCACGATCCGCTTCAACGAGGAGGCCAACGCCATCATCGCCAACGGCAACCTCATCCAGATCATCTACGCCGAGGGCCCAGACAAGTGCGACTACACCAAGTACGGCATCCACGACGCCGTGGTCATCGACAACACGGGTATCTGGCGTGACGAGGCCGGCCTCTCGCTCCACCTCAAGTCGCCGGGTGTCGCCAAGGTCATCCTCACGGCTCCAGGCAAGGGCAACGTAAGTTTTATGTCTGGCTGTCGTCGTGACGGTGTTGTTCTGCATGCTAACGGTCTCTTTGATTCTTTCTGTAGATCCCTACGATTGTAGCGGGCGTGAACGACCACGACATCACCGCGGACAGCAAGATCTTCTCGGCGGCCTCGTGCACGACCAACGCGATTGCGCCGACGCTGTGTGCACTCGAGGACAAGTATGGCATCGTGGACGGCCACATCGAGACGGTCCACTCGTTCACGAACGACCAGAACCTGATCGACAACTACCACCCGAAGGAGCGTCGTGGCCGCAGTGCCGTGCTCAACATGGTCATCACTGAGACCGGCGCCGCTACGGCCGTGGCCAAGTGTCTGCCGAACCTGAAGGGCAAGCTGACGGCGAACGCCATCCGTGTGCCGACGCCGAACGTGTCGCTGGCGATTCTGAACTTGCACTTGAACCCAGAGAACACCAAGGACCTCACGGTCCAGAGCCTCAACGCGTTCCTGTCCAAGCTCTCGCTCAACTCGTCGCTGCAGAACCAGATCGACTTTGTCCAGTCGGCCGAAGTCGCGTCCAGCGACTTTGTCGGTGCGCGCTCGTCCGGTACGGTCGACGGGAAGGCCACGATCGTCAATGGCAACAAGATCGTGCTGTACGTGTGGTACGACAACGAATTCGGCTACAGTTGCCAGGTCGTGCGCGTGCTGCAGAAGCTCGAGGGCATCACCCACACGCGCTTCCCAGACGCGTCGCAGGTCGAGGCCATCGACAAGGTGCTCCACTTCTCGCTCGATGAGTAGACTGGACGCCACGGTTCCACCACAAGCGCTTAGGACAAAGCATCACCACGTCCAGCCAATGTATATAAGAACCCCTCAGTTGACAGAGCGCATGCATCCGCTCGAGGACGCCTCGTGCCTCCTCCTCCTCCTCATTCATGTCACGTCGACGACGCACGGATAGACATACCCAACCACACCATACTACAAACCAACCATACACACACAAATGAAAACCCAAGCATACCCTCAACACTACGTCGCTTCTTCGTGGATATGTGCGAATCCGATCCAGTGAAGGTCGTGCGTCGTTTCAAGATCCCAGTCAGTCAGAAATAGCGAAACGCCAGTGCGTCCGCACGCGCAGCTCACTCGACGAGCAGATATGTCGGGCACCACAAGTCATTATGTGCCTCAAGACTACTCCTCGCCGTCTCCACGCACAGCAGGGCTGTCGACGAGTACGCTGTCGCGTCTGTATGTGAGTTCAGCAGCCTCGATGACGCGCTCGACAGCCGTGGACGACAGTAAGCTGAGTGCATTGAGCTCCGTCTCGCCAACAAGCTCCGTCCGCGACCTCACTATGCGGTCGCTGAGCAGCCACGACAGCAGCGATAGTGGAGGCAGTTCACTTACCAGCTCAGTTGAACCACGGTACCAAAGAGTCACGCCTTCGCCACCAAAGACGACCCTCAAACCCGGTCGCAGTGCTACTACCAAGGTCTCATTTAATGACTCCCAGACAGACGAGCTCCAGCAGATCAAGCACTCGGTCGAGCGGCTTCGTGCTCAGCGCACTCACGTCGAGCAGCTTCGCCAGCACAACGCGCGGCTGGAGTCGCTAGTTTCCGAGCGGACCAAAGAAGCGGAGAAACTTCAGCTCCAAGTCGCGTCTCTGAAAGGCGTCGAGCAAGAAAACGTCGGTCTACTGAAGAGTTTCCAGCTGCTGGAAGAGCGGATTCGAACGCTGGAAGCGACTTGTAACGAGCGCAAAGACGACTTGCGGCTGGCAAATGAACGGCTCGCAGCGATGGAAAAGGCCCGCGATACGCGGCAATTACAAGTTGATGAGCTGTCCGTGGAAAGGGACCACTACAAAATGCAACTCAGCACCATGCAGACAGCCCACAACAAGAAAATCGAGCAGATCCACAGCAACCATGAAAAGGCCCTCGCAGCAAGTCGACGAGCTCAGGCGGACTGGCAAAGCAAGCTCCAGACACTGCAGCAGTCACAGAATAACATCGAAAACAAGTTTCAGGATGAGATGATGCAGCTTCAAAAGGAAAACCAGAAACTCGTCCGTGAAAGCCGCGAGACTGAGCAGCACGTCCAGCAATTGCTGGCCACGACTGTGCGTCAGACGACCATCATTGAGGACTGTGACCGTGCGTTGAGCGCAGCTAAGAGCCGCCACGAGGGAGCCAAGACCAGCTACCGCGACCAACTGCAGCTCAACGCGCAGCTCCAAAGCCAGATCAAGCAACTGGAGATGAAGTTGGCGACGTGCGAGCAGGGCTTTTTGTCCGACAGGAATCAAATGGAGAAGAAAGTGTTCGAGTTGGAGAACAAAGTGCAGAAGCTCAAGGACAAGCACGAGATCTACGTGGTCGCGTTGAACGAGAAGGAGACGCACTGTGAGAAGATCCAGCAGGAGCTGCTGGTCAGGGATCGAGCTCGTTTCCACGTGGAAGAAGTTGCAAAGGATTTGCGAAAGAAGGAAAAGACGCTGCAGAGCGAGCTCTCGACCCTCAAAGTCACACTGACGGTGCGTTGGCTGTGAATGACTCAGAAGTATTTTGAGTTGACTCACTCGTGGCTTTTTGCAATAGGACATGACGGACGAGAGGAACATCCTACAGGACGAGCTTCGCACTGCACATGGTGAGCACGACTGTGGAAAAGGACGATGTTGTGAGCGTGAAAGACTGATGTTTATCATTTTGAACTTCTACAGAACACCTCGAAAAGGAACGAAAAGACAGATCGCGATGGGCCACTGCGCGGCTCAAGCTGCTTGCCGAGTTTTGTGACGAAGAGAGCAAGCTCAACTCCGCGTTGCACCAGTACTCGACATTGAATTTGCACCACGAAGACACAGACAGCGTCGACTTGGAGGAATTTGAGCTCATGGCTGGAAGCGGAAGCCAGGTGGAAGACGATGTTGGCAGTGTGCTGCTCACTGCGGGAATGAAAATGGATGCTTTGGAGCACCATCTCCACGGTTCACGGGCGAATACTTCACGAAGGAGACGATCACCCAAGGACAGCTCATCGATAGTGTTTGGCTGATGAAGAAATCAAGGAAACTCACTCATCTATTCGAAAGTACTGAACATAATAACTGATCGGGGTATGCAAACGAAGCCGCTCTCTCGTTGTCACTGCCTCTGCCTAGTGCTCTTCGTCCACGTTGGTCAGCGGCGCGTACGGCGGGTTACCCCTGCCACCAGCCGAGTTGAGACGGTATCGCACGAGGTTCTTGAGCTCGACAACCTTGTGGTCCTGCTGGAACTGCTTCTCACCGTTCATGAGACGCTTGGTCGCGTCAATCTCAGGCGACTGGTAACGCTTGAGCAGCAGCGATGACACCACAACGGACACGGAGCTGAAGGCCATCGCCAAGCCAGCGCACGCGGGCGGCATCATCATGTGAATGAACGGGAAGAACGCGCCTGCCGCCAACGGAATGCCGACAACGTTGTACGCGATCGAGAAGAAAAAGTTGAGCTTGATGCGGTTGAACACGACGCGCGCAAGATCCAATGCGACCACAACATCCGTGAGCTTGCTCTTGACGAGGATCATATCGGCCTCGGCCTTGGCGATCTGCGTGCCAGCACCGATCGCCATACCGACATCAGCCTGAGCGAGAGCAGGCGCGTCGTTGATACCGTCGCCCACCATGCACACAACACGCTTCTTCTTCGTGACAGGCGAGATGTGAGACTGGAGAGCCTTGATCTGTGCTGCCTTCTCACCCGGCAGCGCAATGGCCTTGACGTGGTCGATTCCCATTTGACGCGCGATCGCACTGGCCGTGCGGATGTTGTCACCGGTGATGAGCCACACGTCCAAACCCATGTTCTTCAGGTACTGGACGACTGACTTCGACTCTGGGCGGGCTGTGTCAGCCAACGCGATGACACCAATCAACTTGTGCTCGACGCACACGCAGACGACGGTCTTGCCTTCCATTTCGAGGTCGTGCATCTGGTCGCGAAGCTTCGTGCTCACTTCGATATCCTTCTCCTCCAGGTATTCCGCGTTGCCCACGATGACTCGTACATCACTGGTCTCTGACGAGCCCTTGCGTGGAGGCACAAGACCTTCGATACCGCGTCCTGGGATCACGTGAACTTGGGTTGGCTCCTTCAACTGGAGCTTCTCCTGATCTGTCGCCGTCATCACAATGGCTTTACCCAGCACGTGTTCGCTGACACATTCCAATGAGGCACCGAAGTACAGCAAGTCGCGGGGCGTGAACGCGCGGTCCGAGACAACCACATCTGTGACGGATGGGTGGCCAACGGTCAACGTGCCAGTCTTGTCGAACACGATGGTGTCGACGTGACGCGAGACCTCCAGTGCTCGGCCTCCCTTGATGAGAATGCCCTTCTTGGCGCCGACACCACACCCAACCATCACGGCCGTCGGCGTCGCCAGACCAAGCGCACATGGGCAGGCGATCACGACCACCGAGATGGCAAACAGCACCGAGATGAACATGTCGTTCGCGTGGCCGTCCTCCGGGTGAAGACCCAAGTCGATCTTGTACGCGTCCGGGATCGCGTTGGTCGCGAGCAGCGTGTACCACGAAAAGAACGTCACCCCCGAGACACAGAGCACGAACGGCGCAAACACGGATGCGAGCATGTCAGCGTACGCCTGGATCGGCGCCTTGTGGAGCTGAGCCTCTTCGATCAAGCTGCAGATCTGCGACAACGTGCTGCTCTCACCGCCAAAGCAGCTCGACTCGATGATAATAGTTCCCTGCTGGTTGATGGTCGAGCCGAAGACGTGGTCGCCTGGGGATTTGGACACAGGCATGCTCTCACCCGTCAGCATGGACTCATCACACGAACTCGTGCCGGACTTGATCACACCGTCGGTTGGAATGTTGGCACCAGGCACGACACGAAGCAAGTCGCCACGCTGCACGAGTTCAATCGGGATTTCCTTGTCCGCCTCGCCTGGAGTGTGCAGTAGCGCCGTCTTTGGCTGCATCTTGGCGAGCTCCGCGAGCGCGTCAGCAGTCTTGCCCTTGGCCAGCGACTCCATGTACTTGCCCAACGTCACAAACGTGAGCAACATGGTCGACGACTCGAAAAAGTGGTGGCCGTGGAAGTCCGCATCCAGCGCCGAGCCGATGAACGAGTACAAGCTGTAGAAGTACGAGGCCGACGTGCCCGAGATGATCAAGAAGTCCATGCCCATCATGCCGTGCTGCACGCCCTTCCATGCTGCGATGTAGTAACGGCGGCCGACTCCAAACTGCACGGGCGTCGCGAGCAGGAACATGAGCAGCAGCTTGAGGTGGATACCGTTGTAGATGTGAGCCATTAGGATCGGGTGCATGAACGGGATGTAGCCCAGCACCATGTGGATGAGCATGGCTGGCATCGAGAAGATCATCGCCGTCATCAGCAGCGTCTTCCACTCGTTGACCTCTCCGCGGGACAGCGCCTCTTGGTCGGTGCTGCCCACGATGATCTCAGCAAGATAGCCGAGGGACTCAATGCACTCGATGACGTCACGCGGTCCCGTCTTGGAGAGCTGCTGGATGTGGACGTGGGCCTTGTGCAACGGCAGGTTCACTTGCACCTTCACGACACCCGAGAGCTTGGCCACGACACTTTCAATCTTGCCCACGCAAGCCGCACAGGTCATGCCAGTGACGGAAAACTTGAGCTCAATCGAATCGTCGTCGCCCGAGTCCACTGTGTGGGAGAACGTGCCCTTGTAGCCGGCGTCTTCGATACACTTCTTCAGATACGTCTGCTCGTCCTGCACGAGATCGCGGTCAAAGACAACTTCGGCCTTTTGGCTGATGAGTCCGACTCGACAGTCGACCACGCCCTCCTGCTTGCGAAGATGGTCTTCGATCGACTTGACACACGCCGCGCAGCTCATGCCTTCGACCTTGAAGAACGCGCGCGGGTGGGACGCGTCGCCCGACAGATCCACTGCCACCTCCTCTTCCTGCTGCTGCTTGGCCTTCTTCTCCTTCTGGATGAGCTTCATGGCCTTCTCAGCGTCGTACTCGCTCGCAATGAACCCGACGATCTCGACCATATCAATCAGATCGTCCAGCGTCGCGCTGCCGGCGTGGGTCAGCGTCACTGTGGCCTTGCGCTTGTCGAACACGACCACCGCGTCTTCCACGCCGTCGACATTCTTCAACGCGTTCTGCACCGTCGTGCCGCAGTTCTTCTGGCACATCATGCCTTCGACCAGCAGCTCCACAGTCAGCGGGTCCTTCGCGGCCTGGTCGCCCTTGATCACGGCGCCGAAGCCCACAGACTCGACCGCATCCACGAGATCGTCGCCTGTGATGCCGGCCTCGGGACTGCACACCACGCGAGCGCTGTGGCTCTCGAACGAGATGTTCGCTTCGACCACACCCGGCACGTTGCGCAGCGCCGTCTGCACGGTCGTGCCGCAGTTCTTCATGCACATCATGCCCTCCACGGAGAGCTCAAAGACCACGCCCAGCGGCGACGACGAGAGGCCCATGGTAGCTGTTGAACTGAGCAGCTCCTTAGGTGCCATGGATTCAGCGCACAGCGAGTCTATCTATCAATAACCTGGCGCGGTCGTTGATGTTCCACCGCGCAGTGATGTTGTGCGGGCTGCGGTAGATCAATCAAATTGTGTGTGCTTGTGGAAAGCGACGACAGTCCAGCTGCAGTGCAGAACGAGCGAAAGAGGAAGCGGCGCCGCGCCGCAAAACCAACTGGTGTTGCCGAATGAGGGCGACGGGCAGCGCGAACTGGATCGTCGGACTGGATGGCAACAGAAAACAACATGGCAAACAGCGTAGAGATGAGACGGTTCCAGAGAATCAGAGGCGTAAACAGATAACTTGACATTTGTATGGTATCCGCTCAGTTGTGTGATTCGTGATTGGTCGACGCCACGTTCTCTTTGGTGTCGCGTGCCCAGACTCAGATGGTGTTGCAAGTTGAGGGGACGACGATTTGATTTGTCTTCCTTGTCTTCCAAGACGATCAATCATCCATCCATCGACAGCTCCGGACGTCCAGAAGCCACACTGAACTCTGCATCAATCACACACGTGTCATGAGAATGAGAAGGATGTGTTCAAGCTAGCAGTGGACATTGGCTGTTGATGCTGTGCCTCTGCTGGAAATGGAGAAGCGCAGCTACAGTATGTGTGAAGTGGGGATGGAATTCAGTGTGGCAGCAACTGCATCTGTGTGTCTATAGTGAAGTGCTACAGTCGATGAGTTGTCCGCTCGTCTACTGGTCACTGTTGACCTCCATGGAGATCTCGGACCAAATGTCGTCCGCGGCGAGCAGCGTGCCGGCGCTCATCTTGCGTGGAGGGCGGCGTCCAGTCGTCGGGGGCGTGCGCAGCGCTGTATTAATGACAGCGCCGATGTTCTCCGACTTGGCCATGCTCTTGAGCTTATTCTTGAGTTTGCGCTTGGACTGCTTCGACTTCTTGGACTCGGAAGCTTGCGCGGCTTTCACTTCAACTTGGGTCTGGACTGCAGCTTGGCCACTGTCCGATCGGAAGCGTTTGCGGTTATTTGACGGAGCAACCGCCACGTTGGACTTGGCAGCCACGCTGGCGACGTGGATATAGCTGATGTCGTCGGGGCTGTGGCTGTCGGCATCCTCTTCGATCGCAGGACGTCCGCATGTGGATTTGTGGGCTTCCTGAGCCTCAGCATCAAGCAACAGCATTTCATCGCAGCTAGCACACACTGACAGCGACAGCACAGTCTTGGAGCACTCACGGCGATGCTTCTTGAGCAGATCCTTCGTCTCAAACACAGCGTAGCACAGTGTGCACTTTGGCACTGCTTCAACATGGACGTCGAGCACGTTCATGACGGACTCAACCTTGAAATTACCGTTCGTACGCACTTGGAGCAGGCGAAGCAGCTCGTCGTAGATGTCGATGAGCACTAGCGCGTCGCTGGCAGCGTAGTGGAGCTGACCGCTCGAGAGTGGGCGGCGGTTCCAGTTGGAGGTCTGCATGGTCTTGGTGAGACGCTTGTTGATGTAGAAGTACGCTAGCTTTTGCAAGCTAATCGCATGGTGAGCACCGTTGAGCGAGATGGAGAGGTCGTTCACTTCCACGACGGCTTTCGCCACGGAGAAGCACGAGGCGGCGGGATAGGAAGCGACGAGGTCCTACAAGCATCATCATCCTTCAGTCAGAACATCACGCGATGGGTACATATCGTGCTCAGTTTCAATCATACCTTGAGGTCGTTCAACAGTCCCTGGCCCAGCTTGATGACTTGCTTGGACAGGAAGAGCTTGGAAAGTGCGGCATTGTAGAGCTTCGGTTGGAGCTTGAGGAGATCCAGCACGAAAACTTCAGCTGTGCCCTTGGCGCAGCGCACAGCGAGCTGTAACAAACTGCATGGATTTGTCTTGGTCTTGGCGTTGAACACTGGACGCGTTTCCTATTCGCATTGCAGCTCACAACGGTCAGCAACACCACCAACACAAATGCCATGGCGTTCGTTCAGCAGAATCAACCCACCGAATCAATGCCGACGACCTTGGCCTCGCGCAGGCGCTCCTCGCAGTACGGCCAATCGGCGGGCGTCGCGACGAAGTGGATCACGCGCTCCGGATGAGCAATGGTATACAGCGGCGCGCTGTTAATCTTGTTGGAGAGCACAGCATTCTTGGCGTTCTTCATGGTGGCTTCCCGCGCTTACTTGCCATGCCACCAAGGGTCATACAGCGGAAGTGATTGATGGACGAAGGGGTGGAGCCCAGCGGATCACATGGAACAAAGACCATCACTCACTCCATATGGAGAGATTCACTGTAAGCACCCAAATACAGCGCTGCTGACTCTCCCTGCAGTGGTGTGTGGACCACATTTGACCACACGTGTAACTTCTACATGACATTGAATGGAACGCAAGTTGATCTATGGGCGTCTAGTGCCGCTGCATCCATCAGCAGCAGCGTGTCGCAGGCAAAGCACAGCTCGAGCCGTCTCTCCCTCTTGTTGCACTCCGCTCTGTGCATGTTTAACTTCGTTCTGGACTCGAAGACTCCTGAGCAAACATCGCAAGTCGGCGGTGGCGTCGCGTACACGTCCTGTGTCCGCATAGCCGACTGGATGCGGAACGAGCCCTTGGACTGGACGGCCAAGTGTGCCATCAGCTCGTCGAAGATCTCGATGAGCACTAGGGCATCACTGGCTGCATACAGGAGCTGGCTGAGAGAGAGCGGGCGGTTGTCCCAATTTGATACCTGCTGAGCCTTGCTGAGCTTCTTGTTGATGTAGAAGAACGCGAGTCTCTGCAGGCTGAGTGGGCTGTGCGGTCCAGCGAGTACGTTCGACAAGTCGTTGATCTCCACCACAGCATTTGCCACTGTGAAGCACGATGTGGATGGGTACGACGCGCTGAGCTCCTGTCCATTGCAGTCAATTGGTGTCAGATCGCGGAGCGTTTAACAAGGCTTCTTCAGCGAAAATGGCACCGTACCTTCAAGTCTCCAGGCAGCATTTGCCCCAGCTTGATGATCTGCTCCGAGCGGAAGAGTGTCGTGAGCGGAGTGTCGTACCACGCTGGTTCTAGCGCGAGCAGATCCAGAACAAGGATCTCGATAGAGCCCTCGGCGTTGCGCACTGCGAGTTGCAGAAGACTAGTGCGATTGCGCATGCCACTATAAAATACAGGGCGTGTTTCCTTCAAAACTAGCATTGCATTAGTCAGGGATCAAACCGCTTGAGTGATCAAGGACATGACAGAGCCCACCGTATCGACGCCCACGATCACCGCCGCGCGCAGTCGCTGCTCGCAACAGATCCATTTATCCACCGAGGACACAAAGAGGATTGCGTGCTCATTCACGAACGGCCGCGCTTTCTGGACCTTGGCTTGGATCACAGCACTCCGTGCGCTCTTCATCCTTCTTGGACACAGCAGTTCACGACGCAAAATAGTGTGGACCACGTAAGAAAATCTGGTCAGTGTGTCCAAGTTGAAGTACACTGGTGTGACGCGCCATTCGTGGCCTTGACGACAAACAGCTCTCGAACCGCGTATCTTTACAGCGCCTGAACCCATCCGTCTCCATCAACCCTTCTAAATCCCCATGCTTACGCCCACCATGTTGCAGTTGCGGTGGTGTCTTCTGACACGCTCGACTAACAGTCCACTCCCACGGATCTGGAGGAGTCTGCATCGGCCTCAGGCGGCCAGAAACACGCGCCGCGAAGACAATCTCCACGCAGCACCGGCATCTTCTTGGCCACGCGCTTGTCGGCTCACATCTGAACTTGCACCACATTGCAACATCCAAGCCACCACCTCCACAAGACATCATCACCACACACAAGACTCCGCCATGGCGTTCGAACTCGATGACAAGGTACGGACGGACCCGTTGGTGGTTATGTGAGACCTTCTTTCTCATGGAGCTAAACGGCCTTTCTCGTGATTGTAGAAGCAAACGATTTTGCACATCAATGCCAGCATCACGCCGGACTCGGTCACGGCGCGCGTCGCGACGGCGATGATCGACCACGTGACGCACCACTACCACCGCCACGTCCAGAACGGCACGAGCAAGCCGCAGGCGCCCGAGGACGTGCTCAACATCGAAGAGCTGGACGTGTGGGGCGACAAACTGCCCAAATTCGACCGTGAGACCATGCAAAAGGTGTGGCGCGCACGCAACAACAGCCAGGACGAAGCCGACATCGCGGCGTTCCGTCCCATCCAAGAGCTCGCGGCCCAGATCCTGCGCGCCGACTTCCTCATGATCACGGTGCCCGTGTGGAACTTCAGCGTACCGTACGTCGTCAAGCAGTACATCGACTGCATCGTCCAGCCAGGACTGACGTTCAAGAACGCCGACGCCAGCGGACCCAGCGGACCGTACTTTAAGGGTCGACCACTCATCATCATCTCGTCGTCGGGTGGCAAGGCTCCGCCACCGAACGAAGACTTTGTCGTGCCGTTCCTGACGAAGATCTTCGCGATGTGCGGCTTTGACGAAGCGCACCACGTTGCGATTGAAGGGCTCGCGACCCACGACAAGCAGCAGTGCTACGAGAACGCCGTGAAGGAGGCCAACACGATTGCGGACCAGGTCGTGTACAACCACAAGCTAAGGCTAGAGGCCAACGACGCCGAGCCGCTTGACAATTGACTCGCCAAGCTGTAGTCCAAGGCGTATATTTCGAAGTATTCTGCATTGATCCCAACTCTAAACACCACGAATTGATTTTTCTCACTCGCTCTTCTTGTCCGTGCGTTGATCATTCGCGACCAACGTCACAACCGCTCCTTTGTGAAACAGCGGTGAGAAGTGGTGGTGCTGCATCAGCGTTGCGAGGATGACGGAGTTGACGGAGAAGAACAGCAAGCCAGCCACCCACAGAGGAAGGAACGTGTTCTCGCCCTTCATCTCCAAGTGGAAGGCCCAGAAGAGCCAATGCAGCTACAGAGGTGAATGAAATATGGGGTTAGTACAGTAGTCTTGAGTCGATAATGATAAGAAGGTCATGATTACCTCGCTGGCAAACCACGCTCCGATCATCAGAAGTCCCTTCCACCGCAGACGGAGACTCGTCGTCGGGAAGATCAGCGGCAAGAACGCCGTGTACCACAAGAAGTACTACAGACACAGTAAAAAGGAACAGTCAATCAAGGCACCGAGGTGAAGAGCTTGTAAACGAAGTGATTGCTATAGTACGAACCTGCGCAGTGCAGACCTTGTTGAAGATGACAAAAACCATCGTCAAGGCGAAGAGTGCGAAGCTGAGGTCGCGCCCGTATGCCACAGAGATGGTGACGAGCGACACGAGCTGCGGTAGAAATGCCAGCAGACCCATACCAAAGCCTGACGGGGTATTGTACCTACACACCGAATCTCAATGTAAGATTCAACTACAGGCAAGAGATCACAATGGTGGGTTGCGTACCGCAAGTACAGGTCGTAGAAGTACACGGAGAAGTTGTGGCGATTGTCAGTGCGCGTGAAGTGGTAGAGGTACGCCTCGTACAGGAACTGGAAGCCGTACAGTTGATAAAAGACGCCGATGAGCGACAGGAAGAGCCCGCCACTGACGAGCCCAAACACCACGCGGTCACGGTTCAACTGGCCGGCGAGCTGGATCCAGAAGCAGAACGACGACTCGCAGGACGTCGACCACTTGGCGTTGGACCGATTGAAGTCGCCGTTCAAGAACTAATAAACAGCGTTTAAGTATCAGATCAGCGTGCTACGAATGGATACATGATGTGTTGCAAGGCTCGTTCGCTCAACGTACCACGAGGAATGCGAGCGCGTACACGATCGGGTAGATCTTGAAGTGCACAGCCGCTCCGTACCTGAGACCCACCAAATAGAACAGAGCCTGTCAGACAAGGGTGGGTAATATGGCGTATCTGAAGAGTAACGTACGCGATAGCAGAGAGAACGACGCGCTTCTGCATGATGAGCAGCAGCGAGAGCAACACGAGCACCACCACGATCGAGTCGGCGTTGCCGCGCGTCGAAATGTTGATCGAAAATGGATGGAACAGCCACACGCACGTGTAGCGGAGCGCACCTAACGAGTCACAATCAGTCTTTTCAGTGCTATAAAGTATTCAGCGGGTATCGTGTGCCACGTACTCTCGGTGGGGAGGCCGCGGAGCCGCAAAATCGCGAGCAGCAAATAGCCGGCGAACAGATCCGCCGCCACGAACAGCAGCTTCCCAAACGCCTCGTGGATGTATATGTTCGACAGCAGCATATACGCTCTATAGGAAAATGTGTTAGCATCATTTCAGCATTGAATAGCAGCTCTCAGAATGGGAAGATGACGCACAAGACGGGCGTGTAGCGGTATGTAGTGCGGTCAAAGGGCGAGTTGCCGGACGCTACTTCACGCGCTGCGTCCGTGTACACCCCGTAGTCGACATCCGTATATTTGACGGGGAGGTACGCGTCCTGGAACGCGCCGTACGCCAGCAGCGCCACGCGGATCGCGAGCGCGCCGCCGAAAACTGCACGCGGTTGCATGGTGTTGTGGGTGGCATCATGGTGTCACAAGAGCGGGCTAAGCTAATTGTTGGTCTGGATTCATAAACACGATGCTCGCCTAAACTAATTACACGAGAATCTCATTCGTTTGCCTTGAAGCCAAGATAGCCCAGGCCAAAGACCGCCGTGTTGTAGCGGATGCGGTTCTTGAGTCGTGGCTTCTCGGCTGAGCTTGTCGTCGCTGAGGCTCCCGCTGGTCCTACGGATGCCTTCCTTGATGGTTGGCCAGGAACTGCGACGCTGATGGGGCTCGATCCCTCCGGATACTTTCGCAGGGCCTTGGCGATTGACTGGCCCTTGGCTAGTCCACTCAGCAGGCCATTCGCTAGTCGTCGCGTCGCATTGAACGTCGCTGTCCACTGGTTCAATACGACGACATTGATACCGCACAGTGAGCTGAGAAGAGCGCACGCGTACGGGTCTTCTTCGAGCTCCAGCTCCCAGCGGGGCTTCTCACTGTCGACCTTGCTCTGTCGCCGTGCGCTGTTCGCGTTCTCCGCTCGATCCAAGAGCACGAGCGCGTAACATGAACTCGCGAGGTTCATCCCCGCCAGCGTTCGTAGCGTGATCGCCGAGCCGATACTTCGGTTGGGCCCTGTGTACCACAACGTACCACCACGACGCAGTAGCATGGCTTGCTGCCAGTCAGTCTGGGTTGGCACCTGCCCGTGGTCCGTCGCGTCTTTCCAGCTCGTGAACACCGCGCCTTGCTTTTTCGTGAACTGGTGCACCACCGACGTAAGTGTTTGGTCATTCAGACCAACGTCCTCGTGGCGAGGATCCACGATCACTCGCACGTCCTCCTTGCGGAAGGGCTGCGCTTTCACGGCAGCTAAGCGGTGGTACAGCAAGTGGATGGAAAACTCGCGTGAGATCGCATCGGCCTTGTCGAGCGACGGCAATGCCTCGAGTGGTAACAGCTCCAACTCACGATCGACGATGAGAACTAGCGAGTTCCCCGGTAGTTCGGCTTGTAGCGCTGCAAGGAGAGCTGCGTGGTCGAAGAGGGGGCTGAAAAACTCGACCATACCGGCGACGATGGTGTTGAACTCTGTCTCTAATTCATCTGACACGTCCACGGCAGACGGTGATTCGCCACTGGAGGATGTGAAGTCGCTCGAGTCAGACGGTGGTAGTTGTCCTGTAGTGGTGGCCGGCACACTGTCGTCTCCACGGAGTAGCGCCTGGCTTTTTCCTAGTCGCCACGCATGAATGCGTGTCTTGAGAGCGCTCAATAACTCGAGCTTTCCCTTCGTGCACTCCATCCTGGCGACTGCGACGCCTTTGTTGTTGTTACCGGGCATCACGGCGTAAAGAAAGCAGCGATCCGGTGAGAGCTGCAGGCTGAGCACGCGTGTATGGGCAGGCAGAGCTGCCAAGATGGTCTCCACTGGAACGAACACGCTCATGCGCTTGTAGAGATCGGACTGCTGGTCGAGATAAAGCTGAGAAAGCTGGAACGGAAGACTGTTTCGATGGGCGTTGGTGTGGTGGTCCGCCAACCGATTCACGCGTTTCATGTGGAGCTTAGTGACGTTGCTCGTGGCGAGGCACTTGTCGACGAGCGGTTTGATATTCTGCTCAAGCACAACGACGCTCTGGTAGTGAAGAAGTGCCTTTGCGCAGAGAGAAGGCTGAGTGCAGCCGTACACTTGAGCAAGTTCGTAGACGCAGATGCGAATGACGCCACTATGACGTTTTTCGATGGCTTGCTTGAGCTCGGTCTCCAGACTCGCAGCAAGCGACTCGAGTCGTTGAATGAGCTCATGATCTGGCGGTTCAACAAGTGCGTTGTTCTCAGTAGCTTCCGGAGAGGGCGACGGTGTTGATCGGCTTTCTTCACTCGCACTCACTCCTTCATTAGCAGCGCACACCCACGTCGCGTGCGGCATGTTTTCTGATACAAACCTCGTCCACAGCAAACGCTGCACTGCCGTTCTCGACTCGGTATTCTCGTGATGATACAAACTGAGTCGCTGGCTTTGCAGACGAAGCGCGTGAGCCAGTCCTCGAGTCGGACGGTGCTCTGGTCCATGAGTGAGCATCGTGGTAACGCTGCTTGCCAATACGAAAGCCAACGCGGTGCTGCCTGGACGCTCGACTGGAGTCCTCTCGGCCGTTTGATCTAGCCATTTCTCGACAATATTCCGCTTCGTATCGCGTTCGTACGCATACCAAGTCATCTGAAGCTCCGTCACAATCGTCGCACTTTCCTCCAACAGTAATTCGACGGATGCCAACTGGGTTTTGACGTCTGCAATCTGAAGATCCAATGGAATCGTGACAGCAGCAATCTCTCCGGTGGATATGATCGGCTCGAAGGTCTGTGCTCGCACCATTTCAAGCCACGAAAGCGCCTCTCGCAGCTGGAGTCGTGCTTCCATGAGCCAAACATCACGCTGGTGGTCACTTACGTTGTGGTGGTGCCCGTCAGCATTTGTCGCCACGTCAATCAGACGACTTGCAAAGGCGACTGTAAGCTCTGCACGCGTAGCTATCGCCTCAATGAGTGCTAGAAGATCACTGGCCTCTTTGAACACTCGCAGTGCGTGTTCCACGCTGGCGACGGTCGTGCTTGAACCCAAAAGCAAGCGCGCATGCTGAGACTTGAGCTGGGCGAGGAGATCGATCGCGTCCTGGTCCACGTCCATCCCTTGGGCATTCATCGGCTGCTTGGTAGCAGTTGCTGATAGTGACGCGATGTATTTGCTGATGGCCTGTGTGTGCATGGGCTGGTTGAGTAGCACGCACTCGCTGCCCGCCATAATCGCAGTAGCAGCGACCCGTTCAGCAGCTACAAGCACCTCAATCGCCTTGTGAGGGTCGATGATGAGGGTGCTGTACAGCAGAATGTGCTTAACATAAGCGCCCAGCTCCAGTGACGACGGCGAGGAGATGAGTAAGTCATTGAGACTGGCACGCGCCTTGTCATGTCCACCTTCCAGCTCATACACTTGAGCTGTGAGCGCGATGCACTGGTTAACAGCTTCCCGGCTGCTTGTCTTGCGGTCCGCCATACTTTGCAGCATCGCCAGCAGCACCTTCGCTTGACGCACGTATCCAAGCTGTAAGAGCAGCTCCACAATCTGTGTTACTTTCTCGCTAACGTTGACTTGCGACAACTTGATCACCGCGCGGTGTCGCTGGTGCGTCCAAATTTCTCCTCTCGTTTGATCTTCCTGTTCTTGCTGTTGCAGCTCCTTTAGTATCACGTCGCCTCCAGACTGCAGCAGTTCCAAGGCACTTTGTAGCGGCAAGTTCCATGACACGAGGTTAAGTTGCTCGAGTATGTCGTACAGCGTAAGCTCCATCCAGATCTCGACAGCCCGGTTCTTGTGAGGGCAGAATGCATGGTAGACGACTTGGTACAAACACATCACGGGCAGCGCAAGCTCCATCCCACGATACGAAGACAGCAGCCGCAGCAAACGCTCCAGTACGCTGCACATCAAGATTGGATTTGAGATGCTCTGTGGAGATCCGTCGTCCCCTGCTAAGTCCGCTTGCTTCGTGAGTGGGTTTAGCCACTGGCTGAAGAATCGGGAAGCAACGCTGGTAGCGTACTGCTGGTAACATGTCACCCATTCAACGACAGTGCGTGGGCACGTTGGCTGGTACTTGGTCGGCTTCCCTTCCTTCCATGCGTCGAACTCGATCGCCACGTCAGCCACTGCTTCAGCGGCAAAACGCTCTCGCAAATCGGACTCGTTTGCTGCATCCAAGATCGCTTGCCAGGCCACGAAGACTTGTTGCATCGCGTTCTGCACAAACTGCCACCGCTCCGGAATCGAAGGCGCAGCCACTGCACGCATAGTGAAGACACGCAGAAGCTTCTCGGCGAACCACAGGGGAGTGTGCGTTTGCCCAGTGTCAGCTCCAGCATGTGCTCCTCGCGACGGTGGACGATCATTCTTCTCATGTTTCAGAGTGAGTTGTTGCTGTTCACGTACCAAGCAGCTCAAAGCCGGTTCGAGATGCGCATCCATCTCCAGCACAGGAAACTGGTGGGTGTAAAACCACTCGGCGATCTCAATCAGCACGACCGCTTGCTCCTCCGGTTTGCCGTCCAACGCCTTATGCGCAGTAGCAAGCGCTTTGAGCTGCGATGGTGGATGACGCCACGACGAGAACGCGATCTGTCTCATGATCTTGGCTTTCAACGTTGGATCTTGGTCCTTCGCTTTCCCACCACTGTTCAAAGCAGAATTCCCACTTCCCGAACCGCTGCTGCTACTGCTGCCGCCCATTGTTGCCGTAGCGATCGCATGGAATGTCGTGACGTCTTTGAGCTGGTCAGCCGGGAGGTCGCAAGACGAAGCCTTCATCAGAGTCTCTGCTATTTCTACTGCCGACTTCCACTGCTTTGACTTCTCGCACACGTCCAGCAATAGCAAGCCAAAGTCTCCACGAAGTCGACTTGCTCCAGACACTGCGTCTAGTGCTGTGAGCACTTCACGCAGCAAGGGAAGCAGCCGCATCCACCACTGCGTTTCGGAATCACCATCACCATTTTCTCCAAGTGCACGCTCCGACTCGACGGCTGACATTGCTGTCAGCACAGTATTCCATGCAGCTTCACTCGATTTGAGAACTACGGAGGAGGCCCCAGCTCGCTGCGCAAACCGAATTGAGCTCACGAGATGTGTCAGCGCAGCCTCAATCAGCGTCCACGCGGCTGTCTCGCCACTCAGCAGCGTCAGAATGGATCGTCCAAAGAGAAGCTCGGCGATTGCCAGCCACTTCCACGTCGCCTCGACCACCCAAACGCGCTGCTCCTTGTCACTCAGTCCATTCGTGATTAGACCCAGCACGCGTTCAGCGCATTCGATTGCCTGCTTGGCATTTTGGAAACGAAAGGCGCTGCATCCAAGTCGCACCCAGATTTCGCAGTACAACTCGAGACGCTGCCGCTGATCCTCCAACGATAGTGCGTCGCTCTTCATTTGGTCGATCGACTCGCTTGAAATGGGCTGCCACGCTGCCATCGCCTTCTGGAAGAACCCTGATGCTTTGTCCATGAGCTGCGTCTGCTGCGCTGGTGGCATGGAGCCACTGGATGTGATCTGATTGAGCGTCACCTGCATGGCTTCCAAGAACGAGATCACTTTGAGCTGTGGTGTGGCGTCCACAGGCTGGATCTCTTTGGCATTTTGCTGGATCTGGATCCGAATTTTCAGCTCGGCAAACCGTTTCAGGAACAATACGGAAATCGATGCTGCCGTGGTTGTGTTTGCTGGAGGAAGGGCCGTCGCAGAGGCTTTCATACGCTTCAAGATGCCGTCAGCGATCCCCGAAGCCTTGTCCAACTTGCCCCGCTTTTCTTGAGTGAGGGCGAGACCAAGCGCGACACTTGCCAGCAAATCCAAGTTCAAGACTGCCGGAGGCATAGCTTCCAGCGTTGAGAGCGTGGATTCAAACGCACTGATGCACTCCGGTAGAATGGAAGATGCCGCGGGGTGAACTCCGTCGACGAGAAGAAGCCGAAACACATGAAAGTGGTAGTTCCAGAGGTACACCGCTGTGTTTTCTATCACGAAGGCCCATCCAATGCGCGTCGACACCTGCATTGCTGCCGTGAGCTCTTGCAGCAGGTTCTTTTTCAGCTGCTGACGATCTGCGTCCATGGCTGCTCGTCGCTGCTGAACGGATTCGTCTTGACCAGTGACTGGCACTGTTGCTGCTGCTCCAGTCAAGCCGAGCGCAAACGATTCCTTGCTCAGGAGCAGCACCGCCGCCGCGTCCATCTCATCTTCAGCTTTCAGCTTCCGTGCTTGATTGCGGCTCGCCATACTAGAAGACTGGGACTTCTTCTTGCCATTTTTGAGCGTCGACTGGTCTACGAGAGCAGCTTCAAATCGCTGAGCACGTTCTTTCAATTCAGATCCGATCATTTCGACGAGTCGTAATCTCAGATCCACTTCCAGCAGCATCACACTCTTGTTACAAAAGACGGTCTCGCTTTCGTTGCTTCGAGGCTCAGCTCCAACCGGAAAGAATAGTTGTAGAGTCTCTTGGACTAGTTCGCGTGCAATCTTCATGTCCTTGAGATCGTGCCACACCAACGCGCTTGTCGTGTTCAGATGCAGTAACAGTTCAAGCGGCGGAGGGGAAAGCAGCCCAGTTCCTTCACTTTCTCGCTTCTTTCGCAGCTCATCCACGATGCTTAGCACGCGATCGACTTGGCGCCGTCGCTGTGTGTCGTCTTTCGCTTCCCGAAGCTGCTCGACAGCCGACGCAAGTTCCTCCTCCGCTGTTGATGGATCCTCAAACGCCAGTTTCCTGTCAAGTCGCTTCTTCAATGGGATCAAGTGTACATCCAACGGACGGCGCAACCACTTCGCTTGGTTTGTTGTGAGCTCATCAAGCGTAGGGCTTGTAGTAGCCGAACTCGTCATCGTTGCGTAGTCCAAAGCGATCGCTTTGTTTGTGGCGTCTTGCGCTTTGGCGACGAACTCGGACTGCAGCTCGAGCTTGGCGACTTCGAGTAGCAGTCGCACACGCAGATTCAGTTGAAGGGACTGCAGCTCTTCAAGAGCGGTCGCCGCCTGTGAAAACAGACGAGAAAGTTGGCCCCGCGAACTTGGTTGGAGCAGCGGCAGCGACAGGTTCCATGCGTACAGGCACACGTTTTCCATGAGATTCGGGTCTTGCTGACGTTTGCAGGCAAGCAGCGCTCGTTCAATCGCCCTCACGCCATCACATCGTCGTGATACGACCAAGGCAGCACGCTGCGCGCGCGTGAGTTTGTAGTTCTCCTGTGAAGTCGTAGGTACCATCGCCAATAGGATCGCCTTGAGCACTTGGTGAAGAACACGATACTTGGGGTCCATATTCTTCCCCTTGATCTGGAGAACGACGTCGCAGCAAGCAGCGAGGCGGTACTCTTGGCGAAACGCAGCGAGGATTCCAGCATCCACAATGATCTCGGCCTCAACAGTTTGCAAAACGTCTGCTGTCAAGCCACGAAGATGCGCGGCGACCTCTTCGTCTGTTGTGGTCGAGGCAGCAAACGTGCTCATGCCCGTCGTTTCCTGAAAGATCTCAGTGAATGCCGCCTCGAAGGTGCCTGCGAAAGCGCCTGACTTGAGTGCCTGGAGCTTGGTGACGAGCGACGTACGCTTGCTGGAGCCGCCTTTCTTCAGATTACCGAGAATTTTTTGGCATTCCGGGTCTTTGAAGGACCCAATGTGGACTTGCAGTCTCAGCGCTTCCTCATAAATCGCCTTAAATGACGCGTCGCTTGCAAGAGTCGCGTCACTGAGCAGAGGCGTGAGCTGGACATCCACAATATCGCAGATCGTCTTGGCACAAGTAACCCATTGTTTGGCATCGATTTGCCCGTACACCAAGCAGAGCTTGAGTCGTAATTGCCAGACGATGTCTTTTTCACCAACCGTTTTGAGGGCATCGACAATCGCACTGACAGAGGGAAGAAGGTGCTGGAACGTCGTTTTCTTCATGAGCTGGCGAGCGCTCTGCCAGTACGTGACGGATGCATTGTACACCAGAAAGTCGTACTGAGGTCGCTTCTTGGGATCTGTCGCGACGGGCAGCACGAGCAGAATGTAGTGAATCGCGTTCAGCACTTTCCGAAGCTTGATGGGGCCAACGTCGTGGACGGCGTCGTTGGACGCACAGTGCGCTCGAACGAGTTGAATGCGGCAATAGAACTGACACGTGTAAAAAAACAAATCAGTACAGCTCTTTGCCTCGCTGCAACAGGAAGAGAGTGCACTCTGCGTGCCTGATTTTTCATATCGCAGTCACTGAGGAACCACTCGACGCACAGTCGCGCCACCTCAAAGTCTTGCTGGAACACGGCCGCCTCCGCCACGAGGACAAGCAATTCGGGTAGATTCGCGTCCGCCGCAATGCTCGTGCTAGGCAACACGCGCTGATAGCGTACACGCTGTAGCCGCGCGAAGATCTCCCTCGCCGGTACGCGGCCACTGGGCAGATCCGTCAGCTCCGCATCCTCGTCCTGGTTGCTTTCACCACGCTTTCGGCTACTACTGGGTTTGTTAGCGTCTGCAGTGCCCTCGACTGGCACACGCGCATACTCAAGCAGCAAGTGCAGCTCCTGTTCGATCGCCATCACGTTGGATGTGGATTGAGCCGACGATAGCCCAACATCCTGCGACCTTTCGCGTCTCACGTCCTGTGATTGGACAAAAATATATTATAGACCGTTTTTCAACCTATCATATTGCGTGTTTTCGTGGCTCTCCTCTGGAAAAGCTCCGTTCCTGCCTTGCTGTAGATCATTCGACGTCGCGCTCCCTCTAGTGCTTCTTCTTGGCCAGGCCCGAGACGATGTCGTCGATACGCAGCAGCATGCACGCGGCTTCCACGGCCGTGTTGATGGTCTGCGTCTTGACCTCAAATGGCTCCCAAATGTTCAGGTCCGTCGAGTTGGTCACCTTGCCCGTCACGCCATCGATACCACACGACTCCTCGCTCTCGGCCTGCTTTGCTCGCAACGCCGTCATCACGCGCACGACGTCGGCACCGCAGTTCTGTAACAGCGTGCGAGGAATGACCTCGAGCGCCTCGCCCACAGCACGGAATGGGAACTGCTCGACGCCTTCAATTTCTTCGGCACGCTTCTTCAGCTCGTGCGCGATACGCATCTCGGTCGCACCACCGCCAGGCAGCAGCAGCGGCTCGAAGACCACGTTACGCGCGACTTGCATGGCGTCCTGCAGGTTTCGCTCGACCTCGTTCAGCACATCCTTGCTGCCACCACGCAGCAGAATGCTGCAGGCACCTGGGTCCTTGCAGTCCTCGAAGAACGCGAAGTACTCGTCGCCAATCTTGCGGACCTCAAAGAGACCGCAGTTGTTGCCGATGTCCGACTCCTGGATTTCGTCGGCGCGGCTCACGATCGTCGCACCGGTCGCACGCGCGACACGGTTGTTGTCGGTCTTACGAAGACGACGGAAAGCCGTGATGTTGGCCTTGACAAAGTAGTGCTGCGCGAGGTCGGAGACACCCTTCTCGGTGATCACGATGTCCGGCTTCATGGCCACGACCTGCGCGCACAGGTTCTCGATGTACTCTTCCTCCATGCGCAGGAGCGTATTCCAGTCCTGGTCGTTCGTGAGCTCCACGTTCGTCGCCGACTCACCCTTCTTGTACTCAAGCGGGCAGTCCAGCAGCAGCACGCGTGGGTTCTCGATGCGGCGGCGCATCTTCGAGTGGGTCACGTCCTTGTTGAACATCACGCCCTTAAGCACGCGACAGTCCTCAAGCTCTCCGCCTGGGATCTTCTCGACCTTGGCGTAACGCTTCACGTCGACCTCCTTCTTGCCCGTGGGGGTCGTTCGCACGACCGTGAGCACGGCGTCAAGCGCCAGGTCGCTGACAAGGTTACCGATACGCGGCGAGAACTTGGTGCCGACCGACGACATGATCAGCGTGCGCATCTCCTCGCGGTTCGTGATGTCGATGACGCGCGACATCTTCTTGGCGATCTCGAGCGACGCCTCAAGCGCACGGTGGAAGCCGCGGATGATCACAGTCGGGTGGACCTGGTGCGACAGGAATGGCTCCGCCACGACGAGCAGCTCGCCAGCTAGAATACACATACAAAATCACGATTAGAAATCCAGCAAATCCCTCTCAGTCGTTCAGTAGAAAACGTCGAAAAGCGTACCGAGAATAATAACCGAGGTCGTGCCGTCGCCGACCTCCTCATCCTGCGCGCGGCTGAGCTCGATCATGCTCTTGGCCGCTGGGTGCGACACGTCCACCTCACGCAGAATCGCGTTGCCGTCGTTGGTCATGACGATGCCGCCCATCGGGTCCAGCAGCATCTTGAGCATCGAGCGCGGGCCGAGCGTCGTGCGCACGATGTCCGACACCGCCTACACACAGAGATACACAATCCACACATAAGCCGCCGTCCGTGTATGCGCCTGTCCCTCCATTCTTTCGCTCACCTTAGCGGCCTCGATGTTGCCGAGCTGCGCCGTTCGGCCAGTTTCGCGACGAGTGTTCGTGTCTGCTCATCACACAGAAAGCAAGGGGGGGGTCAGCTCACCGTCGACAAGGAGAGCAGCACACAGACACAGCGTACATACTCAAGACCATCACTGGGGCTTGCATCATCTTGCTGGAGGTGTCTGTCGTCGAGAGGGAGAGGGGCGGGCGGGGCAGTCGGTGTAGCTTTTTGCGTTGGATGGGATCTTCCTGTTCTTTCCGCAGATTGGGCGTCTGTGGTGTCGATCGATCGCCCACACAGACAAAAGTTGTGCATCCGCAACGTAAGCAACAATTACTAAACAAGGTATGTTTGATGAAATTTTGTTGAAAGTAGATAATACCAATATACTAATTTAACGCGGAGTATCCTGCCAAGATAGCCTCTAATATTATTACACATCGACATGGGCCAACGACCGACGGTATCCACAACGAAGCCGCTCCGTCCCTGGCTTCATCCGTGATGTACTTTCGCAGCTTCAAAATGACTGCCGCGAGTCTGGTTCGATTGACCACCGAATGGTATAGGGTAATAGCGGTAGCCATCTTGTCGAGGCCGCGCAGCTGTTTTTGCGGCTTTGGGAAAATAATTGTTTTGACCAAACAAAACGCACTATTTTGACTCCCCCTCTTTAGCGATGTAGCAGCAAGAGTGGTATTTTTTTCCTTCAACTTGCAGTCCAACGGCAACGAGCAACACCATGCCGCGGATCTCGGCGCGGCAGCGTGCTACTCGCAAGCTAACGGCGGTGATCAACGCACAGAGGGCAATGTACCGCTGCGCATTCTCTTTGGTGACAAGGACGAGTTCGAAGACGACCTTGACGGATACTACTTGTCCAAGTGGCGAGTGTCCGCGCATCACGCTATGTTGCCCGCAGTGCAAAGATGACCGCTGGAAGAAGCTGCTGCGCGACAAAGTGTATCTGAGTGATGCCGAGTTCCTGGCGAACTTCCGCGTTTCCAGAGCCACGTTGTGAAAGATCCACGCGTTGATTGACGATCCCGTCTTCAAATCGGTGGCTCACCCATTTCGTGGTGGTGCAGACTTGCACTTGATGGTGCTGCTGAAGCTTCCTGGAACTTTGGGAATGCCAACACAAATGGCGACACGTCTCCTCATCTAGCACTGTTCTTTGGTGTTGGGAAGGGCACAATCGACAACTGCCTCAAACAACAGTCAAGGCCGTCCTTCGGCTTCAAGCCGACGTCGTGACTTGGTCAGACGACGAAGAGCGACGACAGATCGCCCGGTGTATCCAGGAGGAGTTTGACTTCCCAAACTGCGTCAGCCTGGTGGATGGTACTTTGCTGCCGCTGTCTACCAAGCCACAACACAACGGCGAGGACTACTATATACGCAAAGGGAGCTATGCCATCAACGCACGCACTACGTGCGATGATCGCGCCAGAATCCGCGATATTGTGGTTGGTTGGTCAGGCTCCGTCCACGACAACCGCGTTTGGACCAACAGACACCTACAACTGCAACTGGATGCGTTCTTCCGCAAGAACGAGTACGTGCTCGGTGATTCCGCATTTCAAGCATCGCGCGTGTGTGTTCCGGCCTTCAAAAAAACCCAAGAGTAATCTAGATACTCACCATGCCTACTTCAACATGACGCTCGCGAAGATCCGGATCAGGAGCGAGCACTGCATCGGGGTGGTGAAGGCCCGATTCCACGACTTGGAGGGCATTAGAGCTCGGCTCAAGATAAGAGCTCACATGAAGAGGATTATCCAGTTTGTCATGTGTGCTTGCATTCGGCACAACCTGCTCATCGGCTCACGCCAAACGTAGTGAGCAACACGACCCAGCACGAGTGAAGAATCGAACAGTCGCGAGTAGTAGGAAGGCAGTTCCAAAGTGTAGTGAGTTTTTATCTCACCATATGTACCACCCGTTTTAGCCATGTTTAATCACACGAAATATCACCACCATCCCAAGAAATTCGAACGTTTCGCGCCCCCTCGGATGCACTGAATTATCACACCCCTGGTGCACCCCCTGTGTACCCCTGGCGCACCCCCTGTGTTCCCCCGGTGTACCCCTGGACATAACCAAGCATAAACTCAGAACACCTGAGTATCATCAGAACATCTGAGTGTGGTCAGAACATCTGAATATCCTCAGAACATCTGAATCTAGATTGTGTCGTCGGCGGGCTTTTTACTAATCAGTTACTGATTCTCAGAAAACCCTCCTAATAGGTCACTGAAAGTTTTTCGAATTACTAAACAGTCACTCCGCCCAGATTCTCGACGAAAGGTTGCTAATCGGTCACCAGGGAATCTAAAATTAGATCTAGACGGCTTGGGATTGGCTCGTTGGCCTCGATCCGTTTCTTGGGTTCTCAGGCTACAGTAAAAGCAGACTTCAACACGATAGACTGCAAATTCAGCTGGGCTCATACTGGACGCATCATGGCGACAACAGCAGCACCAGCAGCAATGCGAGAGCGCTTTGAGGTCGGTGAGATCTTCACAACAATGGCTGAGCTACGACTGGAGGTATCCCGCTACTTCGGACAGCGCAACCTCGGGTTTCGGATGCCAGTCAATAACACACATCACCTGAAAGTTGAGTGCACTGAACATCGCGACTGTCCTTTCGTAATGTGAGGCTTCAAGGTGGGTGGGACAGAAATGGTGCGAGTAAGTCGCTTCGAGGATGAACACAGCCTCGCCTACGTCGTCCTTGACGACCGACAACGAGCACCTCAACGAGTCCGCAACGCGCTACTCACACCGATTGCTGATGCGGTGCTGGACATGGCCAATGTTGGTGTGAAGTCGTCATAAACCCGGAAAAAAAGCCAAGACAGATCATCGCCTCGACATGTCAAATCACCAAGCATGGCGAGCGAAGAGCAAGGCCATCAATCAGTCCATCGGCGACGGCCGTCAGAGCTACAAGTACATGGAGGACTGGCTGAGCAAGATAAAGGCCAGCAATCCTGGCACCGATACAATGATGGAACGTGTCGACGGCCACTTCTCTCGCGCTTGTATCGTCCACGGCATCTTCAACGATGCTTTGAAGTTCGCACTTCCCGTCGTGGCTCTGGACGCCTGCCACCTAAAGACGAAAGACAAGGGCATTTTGTACGTGGCCTCCATCATCACTGGCAACTTCGACATTCTCATCGCTGGAATGGCCATCAGCAACTCAGGCGCCGGAGAAAACAAGGACGACTGGCTCTTCTTTCTCGACGCTCTGGTGGAAGGGTTGCCCTGGCTGCTCGCTATCCCGTCTCTTCTCATCGTCAGCGATCGTGACAAAGGCTTACTCCCCGCCGTGGCCGAGAACTTACAGGCTGCCCATCACTCCTTATGCTCGGTACACATCAAGCATAACGTAGTGGCTCGCTTCCACACTGGACTGGACGGGGCCATCCACAACATCGCTCGCGCCACGTTGAGGGCTGATGTCGAAGAAATTTCGCGGATCTCCGCAAGTCGAACGCACCCGTCGCAACGAACATGGAGGGGATCGAGAACGAGCATTGGATCTCTGCGTACTTCCCTGTCCCAAGATTCGGTATCGTCACGTCCAACGCAGCGG
>JAADWY010000200.1:0-45468 GCA_023336355.1 Pythium dissotocum | reverse complement strand
TAGGACACTGTCCCCCAGTTTCCTTAGGGTTGGCTTCACACTACCTCGACTTGGTATTCACGGTCGATTGCAATGGCGCCGCGACCACTGTGAATGGGCCTTCCCAGGCTGGGTCCATCTTGGGCTGCGTCGGCTTGTAGATTGACTCAAAGGCACGGTTATCTGGCCCGTACTGGTGCTCGTCGCGACGCGAGTTCTCGCGCGCATTCACAGCCTTGCCTTATTCGAGCTTGCGCTGGTACTGCATCGTCCAGTCCGTCTTGTACGTCGTGTCGAAGAACATGCCACGCTGGAAGGCCCCTTGAGCAGGAGAGCACCCAAACATCGTGTGGTACGTGGCCCGTAGGCTACACGTCCCACTTGACAGGTAGTTTTCCCACTCGTCCGTAGACTCGAAGTGGCTTGTTCGCAGATTGTTGTTGAGAGTTCCGTGCGGGTTCTTGGCCGGACTTGACACTGTAGCTGGCGAGCAGCTCTTGGAACGCGCGTGGCCCTTGGTCGTAGATACAGCGCTGCTGTCGTGGGTGCTTGTTGAACCAGCGGCGGTCCACTTCGCGTGCCGTCTCAACCCTCGTTCCCTCGTACGTGGCGACGATCGTGACGAGTCTTGTACTCGTGTCGATGCTCGTAAGCGCGCGATATCTCCCTTTGAAAGGTCCGAGCGAGTCGACAGCGATCTCGACCTAGGATGGGCGACAATCGTCTTGGCTAGCCGCTTGCCGAAACGCGTTCCCCACGCTTGCAGCGAGCACAGTCTGTGCAGTTCTTCACCTAGGCAGTCACATCCTTTTGCATACCTCGCCAATAAAGACTTGTCTTCATGGTCTCGTGCATGGCGTCCTCGCCAGGATGCATCAGCCACTCGTGTACGCTGCGCAGAATCTGGTGCTGCAAGGACTCGGGTACTACGATACGTCGTATTAGCCAACAGCCACAGTTCCACTCACCTCCGCTTTGGAGAAGTCTTGCGTGTCTTCGAGTTCTTGTGCTTGAGCTGCGGCGAGTAACTCCAGATCGAATGGGTAGAGCACTACTTCCTCGGACGTCTCGTCGATATCACCGGCTTCTGCTGCAGCGACGGTCTCGCGGGTTGGGAGCCGTGAGTTGGGATGTTTTCCTTTCCTTTGATGTAGTATAGCTCGGGGCCGTACTCTTCGATCTCAAGCCGCCCGTTCCGCGACTGCACGTTCTCGAAACGCGCGAACGTGAGGTTCTTGTGGTCAGTGAACATGCGCAGGGGCTATCCCGACAGGATTCCGCGGTACTCACGCAGCATGTCCCGCACACTCAGCCGTTCCTTCTTGTTGACTGGGTAGTGCTGCTGTGCGCTGTTGCACTTGCGCGACCAGAATGGGAGCGGCTTCTGATCCTGTGACAGGACGACACCGTACTGAAGATCCGACGCATCATTGCGGATATCGAAGCGCTTCGCAAAGTCTGGGTGCATCAGGGTCACCTTCTCTTGGACCACTTCCTTCATCGTCGTAGACGCAGCGTCTTCTACTTGAGTCCACCGGAAAGCTCGTTTCTCTGAGGTGAGATCCGTGAGAGGTGCGACGATCTCGGCTCGTCGCGGCCACATGTCTCGGTCGTAGTTCACGTGTCCGACGAGCCGGCAAAGGTCTCGTTTGTAGCGCGGGCGAGCAATGTCCTAGATCGCTTGGACCTTGTTGTCCATGGGCTCAATGACGTCCACGGAAATGGAGTAGCCCAGGTAGTCCAATGTGCGCACACAATACTTGCTTTTCCGAGGGTGCACCGCCATACCGGGGTTGTCCAGTCGTTTGAACACCTCTCGTAGGTGGTCTATGTGCTCGTCAAACGGCGCGGAGATGACTAGAACATCATCTAGGTACACGCGCACGAAGTGCAGTCCCCCAAGAGTCTCGTTCATCACTGCTTGGAGCCGTGGAGATGCCCATTGGGATCCGACAGTATCGGTACTTGCCCGACGGTAAGACGATGGCGGTATACGGTCGAGACTTCACTGTTATTTCGAGGCTGTAGTAGCCCACCACTAGGTCTAGCGCACTAATGTAGCCTGGTTTGGGCAACTCGTGCACCAGGTCGCTGGTCTTGGGCAGCGGGTAGTAGTCGTGTACCAGGTGCTGGTTCAGCAAGCGAAAATCAGTGAGCAGTCTCACGGAGCCGTCCTTCTTCGGGATCGCGAACGCCGGCGAGTCCCACGGCGAGTCCTTGTCCAACTCCAGCTCGCCGAGTCGGTGACTTTGTGTACGGTTGCCTCGTGGTAGCATCGCGGTATCGGGAATGGGCTGTGCGTGCAGTGGTATGCCAGCCTTCACTAGTAACACGTACGCTGCCGTCCGCATCTGTTCCATCCTTCTCGTCATAACCAGGCAAAACTCGTCCACGAAATCTCGCAGTCGAGTCTTCTCCTCTTCTGAGAGATGTTCCTCGGCGATCGCCTCGAGGTGAGCATACTATTCGGATTTTACTGCATTTGATTTATCAAAACAAAGAAAAAGTAGGATGAACCACCGCTTCACTTGCCTAACTCGACATCAGTCAACCAATCGAACCCATGCCAATCAACCAGTATGCGGATAGAGCTGCAGCATTCCAAAGCATCGTGTCCAGTCACACGCTGAGGCCACAACACACTCTCCAGCTCGTCAGCTTACTGGATTATTTTTTACCGTATCACGTTCAGTGACGTTGACACAATGTGCTCGTCGAACAGGCCATGCAATCCTCTAATCCGAAATCAACCACTCCGCTCGGTACTCGGACTGGCCATAGATTTGGCACATATGCCGTTGAGGCCTCGCTGAGAACGCCAGAATCGAGCGGACAGCCTCTGGCATTAACTTGTACTGCGCCGTAGGAACGCGATCCTGTTGTATCGCTTTCTTCGATGGTGCGGGCTTGTTCGTCGGCGTCAGAACTGACAAAAATGCCAAGGTTTCGGCTGGTGGCAGTGACCGACGATCTCGAGTAAATTGATAACGGCGTCGGCTGATGTGGGTTTCATCTCCACAACATCAATGCGTGGGAAGCTGGGTCGGTGGTGGTCACTGACTAGCAGATCGTCTGGAGCTTCACGTGAGAGGACATCTTTCGGGGACACCCATGCCTTGCCGTGGCCTGGAAGCCACACCGTCCAGTATTTATATGGATCGTTGCTATCTGGAGCTTCGATCACACGTACATCCTGAGGCTCGGGCGTACTGAGCAACAGCTTTCGCTCGACATCACGGTTTCTGCCCATTACCGAAGGCGCTTGTGGATCGGGGCGGTCCGAGTCTTCAAGACGAAAGTTGGAGGCTGAGATTCTTGTCGGACGGTCCGTAACGACAACGTCAGGCCTGTTGTCCATCACTGCTAGTGGATTTTCGCTTGTACGATTCTTCTCACAGCTTCAACCTCATGAATCTGCAGCGTCGAGACTTTCAACTCCAATCTTTCGATGTTGTGAGTCGCGTGCTCACTGAACAGCGTGTAGGCGATCTGCGCCCATTCCAGCTGACGATCTCGTCCTCGTGGTGCTCGACTTACCCAGTCCTCTAGCTCAGGGGAGTCCCAGTCGTCACCCAGATTGATTTCCACGGTCTCGATCGCCTGACTACGTTGAACGGCCGACAAAATCCCAGGAACCAAGTAAGGCAGGAAATGGTCAGCAATGACGGCCTTTCAAACGTGTGGCTTCTGGTCACCATCAGGTAGAAATAGGGCTCGTAGCATACCGGCAATGTCCGCTGGACTCGATATGATCTTGGGAATTCTACCGTAATGTAGTGAATGCCAGTCTGAAGACCGCAGCGACGGAAGAACGTTGATGAAGATCCCGCGGTCAGCGATCTTGCGTAGCAGCTGAAGCCCGTCGATGTCGATCGCAACGGAGTTCGTCGATGTGAAATAGACTTCAGCAAAGTGAAACGAAGGCATCGTTTTCAGTCGAGTACTCCTCGTGGACTGACTCCTCGGGCCAAGGAAGTCTATGAGCTTCACGGTGTTGTTTAGAGCCACCTTGATTGAGCGAGGATGAAGCATGTAGCACGCAAGTTCGAAACGAAGCGGCACACTCACATCCGCTGTGTCGTCTCCGAGCGCTTCTTCCACCAGCCTCCGCAACGAGTCATAGTGTTCTGAAGTCGGCTTGGGCTTGTTGGCATCGAGCAGGACTGCAGTGGCGCGCTCTGGGTCATCGAGGCATCCAAGTCCAAGTATTGGGATCTCCAGAGGCGTCTCCTCCAGCTCGAACCACTCACAGACCACGAAATCGGGCCACACCTTCCGTAGAGTAGCCTCCCAGAGGCCGATATCGAGGCGAGCGAGGAGGTTGAGAAGGCTGAAGGCCTCACACGCGAGGTGAAGACGAGTCGCCGCTTTCTTCCTCTCGGCGCTGAACACATTCACGCTGACCCACAGAATCGAGCCGCTCCGATCTGGCGCGGCGCGAGACGACTCCGGCTCCCAGTGGAACTTCGGGCGGTCGAACTTGCCCAGCGGTCATGCCACGGAGCGAGGCACTCGCTGGTCAGTGCGCTCATGCTGATGGCTCACTGGCGTTCGCGTTGATGGAGAGAGTGACACTGTGCCATGGTCTCATTTGCCAAAAACAGATCTCGTCAGCAACAAACCGCTTTAAAATGATATAGCTTCGTTTATCGATTAGCACAGTTGGAGAGTTTTTCTCAATGCAAAATTCCGATATGCACACGCCGTTCGCAGCACTTGGCCGCCATCTCAAAAATCAGCGACAGCACATTCGCATCCAGCTTCTCAATCGCGTGCGGTCGACAGTTCGACCGCTTCTTGCGCACTTGACGAGGTGCGACGACGCTGAGAAAGGCGACACGCTGGCGGACATCGAGGGGAGCACGCGCACGGGAGATGGTTTTCTTGTCAAAGGCTTTGAACGGCTCAGTGTACTCACTGAAACGGTTGTTCGAATACGTTTCCCTCCAGTTGAATCCAAGCTCGAAGTCTCGCAGGCGGTCATTCTTCTCCAGCATCCCCACTGCAGTCGCGGTCATGATAGGATCAGAGATCGTCGCGACAGCCACGGGGCTACACTCAAACTCGCTCATGTATCGAGCTGCTGGATGAGACCGATCACCAAGCGCGACAAATAGACGACGTAGACTCTCGTCTTCGGTATCGATCTTCATTCGCGTGGCCTTGAATCGCGTGAGATGGCACTTTCCCGACGCATAGCCGTCCATTAGAAATTGGAAACTGTGGACTTTGAATCCGTCGATCTCCAACATTTCCAACTTTGGGCAGACGTTGATGACTTCCGTCAGCCAGTCATCAAAACAGGAGCTGTCCTGTGCTTTGAGAATCAAGTGTTTGACGCCTGGACCAACGAGTCGAATCAATGCTATCACTGCATCCTTCGACTCGTCTCGGAGGTTGCGTAACTCGACACGAGAGATGGACTTGACGGGATACGGTCCAGCAGCCCAGCGCTGTGTTGCCAAGACGTCATCCCGACGGACCCACGCTGGACCCCAGGCTGGGAGCAGCACCGTCGTCCAGTCCTTGCCTTTCTTCAAAACTGGAAGGTCGTTCAGCACGTGAGGGCTATCGACGATGACCACGTCGGCATCTTCCTTCTTCTTGGGATCGCTGAGTCGAAATCGGGACGCCGATACTGCTTCGGTTGCCAGTGACGCCGCGCGAGGAAAGAGCTTCGCGATTGGGTCTCTTGCAGAGAGTACATCACGCACCACGTGCACGGCCGCTACATCGAGGCTCTCTACGTTAAGCGAGAGGCTGTGTACCTCTTGGGAGGTGTTCGGCGCTCGACAGAGGAGAGTGTAGGCGATCCACGACCACACTTGTTCACGATACTTCTTCGGGCTTTTGCCGTTGATAGCTGGATCAATCTCCATTGAGTACACGGATGGACTTGCACAAATCGGCGAGTAGACGGCAGGGATCATGCCGGCCCGAATCGCTCTCGTTAACGCGACATGCCTCACGCCGCGTTGCCGCTCCGACTCATCAGTTGCACCGATTGCAAACAGCGTCCACTGCGACTTGGTGACGATGATCGGATTCTGAGTGTACACTTCGGGGCGAATTGTACCAATGTCGTCGACAGCAATACCAGCTGCAGAGATCGCTGCGAGATGCTGAAGTTCCATTGCCGTCAAAGCAACATATTCAATCGACGGACGGAAGTATCGCAGGCGAAGACCCTCATAACGGCGTCGTGGCTCGCCACAAATCTGGGAGTCCAGCGTGTCGAGGAAACTGTGGGTGCACACGATCTGCATGACTTTGAAGATCATGCTCGTCATGGTATCGCGACCCACTCGCACTGGTATCTCTGCCAGCACTTGGTCACGCTCACGCAGTAGGCGGTCCACGTACTCGCGGACTTGCACAACGTCCGCTGGCTGGCCATGCGTTTGCGCTGACGTCGCGATGATCTCGAACACTGGCTCGATACGGCCATTCGTTCTCGGCTCCAAGTCGATACCGAGACGCGCTGGTTTGGCATAGATATCCTCCATTTCGCCACGCCAAATCTTCTCAGCTTGCTGCTTCCAAAGGTTCCAGTCGACGTGGGCGAGAAGCACGAACAGTTCCAGCCCGCTGAGCACCTTGCGCGTGATCCCGTGGATGGGTTTGGTTCTCAGCCAAAGAATGCCGGTCGGATCTTCGGCATCCATCGTTGGCGGTTGCACATTCCTCCGTAGCAGCTCGTGGTACGCCGCCAAAGGTGTGAGCAGTTCTTCGTGAAGTGTAGAGTCTTCCATTGAGTCGTTCGCCATGTTATTGTGAAGAGTGTGTTGTGCTGTGTGCAGTGCAAATACGGAAATGCGGCCAAACGATCACTCGGAAAGTCTCCACATCAACAATTCATCATTACTCCTTCAGAAGTACGGTGATGGATCGACCAAAAAAAATCTCATTGACGTGACATGCCGATGGGTTCACCTGGAAGAGAATGAAGGTATCTAGGTGTGAGTGATGGTCCTAATGAAGAATTTTCTCGTCAACGAGTCTCTATTCGATACGGCGGTTCTACCGGTTGAGGAAGCGGGCTCTGCGAATGCGACTTGGTGCTGCAAGTTGGAAGATGATCGACAAGATACTGGTATCAATCGCAGACCTGCAGCTGGATCGAGGTGCGAATTCCCCGTGGACGACACTGATGAACGCGAGCTTGGAGCACAGATCCACTGGGCCAGTGCGAACGGAGACTTTCTCTTGAGCACAAGCGATGATGCGTTCTCGTGAAGCAATGGAGAGGTGCACTTGTTCCACGCGATAGCCATGCCGGAACCCGATACTGATCGTGTGTAGCGTTCGATTCTGCTGTAACAAGGATAGAAATGGCTGGACGAGCTGTTCTTCGTCTCTCACCACCAGAACGAGGCTGAGCTCTTGTAAGTGCGTCGTGAACGGGTGGTTGGAATCGCACAGCGTCTCGAAAACGTCGCGAACGTGGTCCAGAGAAACGGCGTCGACAAAGCCCAGCGACAGAGACCGCAGACGAACGCCTTCACGGCCGACGCACTGGACGAGCAGCCGGAGATCGTTGACGCGTACGTGAACCAGTTCGAGTCGCTCCAGCCGACGACTAGCCGAAAGCACTCGAACGCACCAGTCGTCAATGGCAGTGTCTTCGGCAGCACTGTGAAGATATTCGACGGTGAGCCGCTGCGTGTCACGTCCAACAAGGCAAATGAAGTCGGCGACCATATCCATGGAAGACCAACTCATCTTTGACACCGAGATCTGAGGAAATCCACGTGAAGAACGCTGTTGGTTCTCGTTCGAGATGCCCAAGATGTCGTCGCGATACACCCACGCGTGGCCTGCGCCGGGTAAGACCACCGCACGCCATTCGCTGTCGTCACTTTGCTCATCTCCGACTTTGTAGACGTGAAGCGGTTCACTGCTCTCGAAGAAGATACTCGAGTCGTCGAGAGCATCGTCTGAATCATCGCTGGAATCGCTCTGACTGTCATCGTACTCGTCGTCTTCGTCTTCATATGCTCCAGTGTATCGGCTTGCAGTGGGATCACGAACGGCAGCTCTGTCTTCGCTTGAAGCCTCATCGTTTGTCTTGCTCGGATCCATCAGGCTGAACCGACGTGCGGTGATAACTTGACCTGGTTTCCTTGACATTGTCCCATCAGTTGCTGCTGCCAATAGCCCATTTTGCGATTGATACGCCGACCTGAAGGACTCGAACTCGTTCGCCGTAAAGTCGTTCAACGCCAACTCGAGCTTTGAAATCCGATGCGTCGACTGGGGGCACCACAATGTGGATGCGATTAATGCCCACATCGACGCGCGTTGCTCGAGTTCTTCCTCGTCTGCTTCCCCCATGACATCCCTGTTCATCGTCAGGCAAACAGTCTTCACGCTCTGGCTGTCTTGAAGACCTGACAGCACAGCGTGCAGATGCCGACTTGGGACGTCATCAGATACTGTGACGGATCGAACACCTTCGAATTTGGTCGACTCGGAAAGCAGCAGCGCCTGCAGCGAGCTAACCAGCGCACACGTGATTGGAGTTGCGGGCTTGGCATAAAGCTGTGGAAGGTGTGGGATAGCGACGCCGCGTTCGCCGAGCTGGATCAAAGATCGGAGATCTTTCGCGTCGATCGACGACCCGACACGCACTTCTGTGATCAGCATCCGTGCCAAACGAAGAGGCTGCGCATCGCCAGCGTCTTCAATATCTGGTTCGTACCGCATCTCCACGATCTCGAAAAGCCGATAAAGTTCGACTCGCAGGCGTGTGGTGTTGTTGTCTTCGACGTCGAGTTCTACACACACTGGGACCGTCGGCTGCTTGACACGTTTGTCCACACTGCTGAGTATGGACCCAAACTTTGTTCTGTGGAAGTCGGTATCGTAGTCCTGGATGGTGATGTACTTGTCCACCATATCGAAGTCCACGTCCCGATGCACGACGACGTTCAGCCCGACAGCACACGGCTTGGAGTCTTCATTCAGGTTGTCATCGATCCAGTCGGCGTCTCGCTCCGTCGTCCACGTCAGCTTGAGTTCGTCGAGCCACGCGGCAGTGTTTGTCTCGTTGAGCAGCGCCAGCAAAGTGAGACCTTCCACCAGCGACACCATCGGGGAGACGGTCTCAAATGTACGACCGCAATAGACCCAGAGAACTCCAGAGCGCATGAGGTCTTCTCGTGTGTTGAGAATACTCAATAGGCAAGGCACCATGTCTGGATGCTGCAGCGGCTCCTGCCATAGAAGGCGGTGGGGCGCCAGCGCCGCCGCCGCAATCTTGTGATCGTCTTCTAGCATCGACATTTTGATGAGCTTTTGGTTTCAATTTCAATTATTGGCTGAAGAATGAGCTTATTTATAGCCAATCAAATCGAGGTGGCGATTACCCGGCCAATATTATTGATGTTGCTGCGATTGGCCTCCGGCCAATTAATATTGCTGACTGTGAAGCGAGCAATTATTGGTTCCAATGGACTGAGCCTCAGCCTCTTGTCAGTAGTAGAAGACGCTTCCAAACTCGATACGGAGCTTACGGATCGCCCCAGTCGCTGCAAAGTGGAAAATGTTCGACGCGACGCTGTGATTCAACTCTTGGAGTCCTGTCCGTGGTGTTGTCGCCTCCATCACGCTCAGAAAAGCGAGCTTGCTCTGTGTTGAGACAGCGTCAGTGCACACCCACAAGTCATCGCCGTCTCCAGCAACCTCGAATGCCTTCTCAATCGATGGTCTCAGGTATTGGAGGTGGAACCGGAGCTGGAAACTGGACGTGATCTTGCACAATGAGTGGTTCTTCTGCAGCATTTCTGTCATCGGCGAGAGAATGGCGTCCACGTTGGCGTCACAAATCCGGAGATCCAGGTGCAGTTCTCGTCAATGAGCTGAGAAAAGATGACTCGAATCACTCAACGCTTCAAAAAGACCGCGTAGATCTTCGTGATCTTCATCGAAGACGCACGTTGCTGAAAATCGACGAAGACGACTGATTCGACCACTTGCGCAGTCTAAAAACGGTTGGAAGAGGAGGAAATTGGGGTACGCGAACTCGAAATCTTCGAGGTTTGGACACGCGGAGAGCACTTGACGAGTCCAAATCGCTTCCCTTGATGATTCTGGAATGCTGTCATCAAAACCGAAGTCGTCCGTCGAAAAACTCGCGTCGTTGTCTTTAGGATCCATGAAGATTGACAACTTTCGAGTGTTTCGTCCGATGGGCTCGAGTAACGATGCTGCGTACTGCAGTGTTCGATCTGTCAGAATGAACAACTTGATTTCCGGGAAGCTTGGTCTTGATAGACGTGGTTGAGTACCCATGGCTGGCACAGTAACACTGACTGTGACGTCAAGCACTTGGACCCACGCCTCTCCTTTAGCTGGTAGGAGAACACTGAACCACTCAGAGCCGTCAGGAGTTGACAAACGGCTGAGAACACGCACAGTCAATGGTGTCACACTCTCGAATACGTCGAGTGGTTCTGTGGGAAGGATCCGACCGTCCTTGAGGTCGAAATCTGCCGCTGGAGTCGTAAGATGGAAGCGACGTGCGATGATACAATCGCCACCCACATCACGGAAGATGTTCTTGGACAAATCGCGTTCGTCTTCCAAGAGCCCACGGTGGATGATCTGGAAATCTACTCGAAAAGATGGTGGGAGGCACATCTCGAGGTAGTTGATCTGCTTGCTGATATAACAACTGAAGACCGCGCGGGTGAAGAGCTCCCATATCTTGTTGGACTCGAGTTGCTCAGCCGGTCCGTCCGACGGGCCACGCATGCGAAGGCGAATAGCTTGAATGGAAGGTTTGTAGTGCACCATTGAAAGCACGGCGGCGGCAATGGCGCTGGACTCGTAGAGGTTGCTGATCGAGACGCACTTCACCCGCGGATGGCCAAGCAACGTCTGCAAGCTCGTGGCGATGGATTTGATCTGGTCTGGCGAAGGACTGATGTCAATTTTGGGGATCTCGTTGAGGTGGATGCCAAGAGTGTGAAGCTCCATCAGTATTTTGAGTGCACGCTGGTCTAATCCCACCCCGTCCGTCGGAAGATTCAGTACTTCGACGACCGGGAAATGGATGCATACGTCATCGGCGCGACCTTGTTGAGCCTCCACGAAGCCGACAATCTCATCAAGCATCGCTTTGTACGGCATATAGCCGAACGGGAGCTCATGACCATAATCTAGGCGGATGGGGACTCGAATTGACGAGCCCGCGACGTTACCGCACTGGAGGAGACGCAAAAGATCGTGGAAGGATGAGCTGGCTTCACTACAACTCGACACATCATCTGCCCACTGTGACAGGGCTCGAAACACAGGGACACCATACGAGATTCCGAGCAAGACCGGCCTGTCGCCTCCGCTCGAAGTCGCCGCCTTGAGCTTGGAGTCGATCCATTCGTGTAGAGGGGCGTCGGTCCAGATCTGCTTGACCTGGTCTCGCCACAGATCCAAGTCACGGCGTGCTAGCGCAGCCAGGAGACAGAATCCTTCCAGCATAGGGAGGCTGAGCGGTTGCTGGCGTGAATAGTTGTCTGCTGCAGTTGTTCCCTCAACTTCTCCGTTGCTTCGCTGGCGACCGCGCTGGATCCACAGCACCAGGCCATCAGCGTTCTCAGAAAACTGGTTCCCTTCATCCGTCGCTAGTAGCGTCCCCAGTCCGCGTAGAGGCGCATGCCACGCACGGAAGGACACTCTGAAGCGAGCGGCGTCGACATCATTCATGTTTCTTTGCAACGAATACTGGAGACTGTTACCTCGGGAATTGGGTGATTTTCTTCACGTTGATTGGTGTATAATTTTGGAAAAGCTGTTTGATTGGCGGCAAGTTTACAAATGATATGGCTACGCCATATCATTATTGGCAAACAATGAGCTCTTTCACGCCTCGCCATCCGAAGCCAGCGATTGTCCTAGAACCTCAAAAGAATTGAACAGCTCGTCTCGCATATCCAGTCGCTGGTTTTTCAAACAGTGGCGACGTGTTGTCAACGTCGCGTGACTTTGGACGGCTGCAGTCATAGAACTCCAGCTACAGTGTAGCGTCCGATCCATCTTCAAAAACCTTTGCGTGGACGCACGAAACTCTCCTGTCAATGTTATGCTTGCAACATACTACGTAGTAATACTTCGGACACAATGAACAAGACGACTTTTGATCTAATACTCTAAGCTGCTTTTGAATTCAATGTTCAACTGTCTTCTCGCCATCGGTGCTGCGAGCTCGAAAATGGCTCCGACGATGCTGCTGTCCAGCTCCGCAAGCCCATTTTGTCCCTGCGAGATACCCACGAACGCCAATTTGCTTCGAAGAGGCACAGCGCCAATGCGAATCCACGGCGTTTCCTCACATGCTTCCTTGATTGTGTCTTGGATCGACGTCTTCAAGTGCTGCAGATCGTGTCGTAGATCGAAGGTGAGCTTGATCTTCCACAGACGGTGGTTCTTCAGCAGCATCTCCGCTGCTGACGAAAGGATTGAGTTCACATTTGCATCTGTGATCTTGAACGTCAGCGCGAGTTCTTGCAAATGAACCGCGAGGAGATGGTTTGGATCGCCCAAGGCTCAGAAGAAGTCGAGGATATGCGCCTCAGGCGTCATAGGGATCGATGCTACAGAAAGAGAACGAAGGCGGCTGATCCCATTGGCTGCTGAGTCGACGAACGGCTGCAGAGTATCGAATTTGGGGCAGTTGAACGCGAAATCCTCCAACTCTGGACACGATGTGAGGACTCGATGGGTCCACTCGGCGATGTCGGGACACACGGAAACGACTTGACGGGAGTAATCGTCGTACTCATCGTAGAACCTTCTCACATGCCACGTCTCCGAGAACGGATTCGAGAACGAGATCTTTCGCGTCTTGTGGCCGATGAGCTGGATCAACGACGCCACAGAAGGCATCGTTGTGTCGGTCATAAGGCCGACAGTGATCTCAGGGAAGCCAGGCTTTGAGGTCTTGGTGACAGTCTCAACTGGATTCGGTTCCGTCGACGCGACAGCATCAGTCACCGCGACCCAAGGTTCCCCTCGTCCTGGAAGAAGAACTCTCCACCACTTGTCGTCGACATTGTCTAAGACACGGACAGAGATCGGCACCTCACTCGTGAATATCTCCTCGTCTGGAAAAATTTGCTTGGTGCTGGAGGTCTATTCGATCTTACGCACTGGGCTAGTGAGTATGAACCGACTCCCTTCGAGAAAACGACCCCCACTGTCACGGAAGTAGTTGTTGGCCGCCGTGACTTCTTCCTCAGCAAGCATGTCTTCGATCGCCTAAACGTCACGTTGGGAAAAATACTGCAAGTCGAGTCGAAGGAAGTCAAATGTCTTGGCACTATGCTTGCTGAATACTGGATGAGTAATGCTCTGCCACATCTCAGTGGGTTCGTCGCCATCGAGACCGTCTCCCGGGCCACACATTCGAAGTCGGATCCCTCGAAGCGAAGGCATGTAGTGTGCTGTCGAGAGGATCGCGTCTGCGAGCTTGCGCGAGCCGTTTCTTTGGGATACGATGGCAGATTTTATGGATGATCCGGCCACCAGGGCTTGCAACGCCGCGGTTACTTGATTGGCATACTTTCCGTCCATGCAGCACTCGAGGTCCGGAAGCTCATCTATCTCAACGCCGAAGCGGCCCAAGTTTAGCGAGAGTTTTCAGAACGTCGCTCTCCATCCCTGGTACCATCTTCGCTACGTTCACGAGATTCTTGATGTTGAACTGAATGCTAGCGTGAGGGCGTGCTCCTGGAAGTTCGTCTTCATCCACTTCCTCTCGCGTCAAGCCCTCCGAAAGCAGATACTCCTCGAAATCCTCGAGCTCTTCGTCATAACTGGAGTAGGGGAGACGGCTCTGAGACACCAACAGTTCTCGGATAGCTCCAAACGCGCAGAGGACGCCGTCATGGCCATCTTCCAGGATGAAGTCTAAGCCCAGCCGCATCGGTACTTTGAAGCCGTTTTCCAGCGTATCATCGAGCTCCAAAAGCCGAACCGCGTCGTTGAACGGCTCACTGCTGTCGCGCCAATCCGATACTTCTTCTGCAAAGCCTTGGAGGATGTCAGATGATGCGGCGATCCACGAAACCCCACAACGAATGGCTCTCCTTCACCACGACTCGACGGTATCACCTCCTCGTCGATCCAGCGGCTCAGTTTCTGGTCTTCACTCCAGATCTCCTTGATCTCACGTAGGAAGAAGACCTCGTCGATGCGTGCCAGCATCGTCAGCAGGTACAATCCCTCCAGTGTGTGCTGACAAAGCCGGCGCTGGGCAGCGTAGTTCCAGTACAGGTCGCTGCGATGTTTCTTGGGGTACTCGCTGTGTAACCACAGCACACGATCACTCGAGCTGCACATTGTTGTCTTGGACTGACTGGGGAGCTGGAGAGAGCCTAGCTTCCGCAGAGGCGCATGCCATTGACGCAGGCACTCGCGTAGCGCCTCCACGTCCACGTCGTCCATTGTGGTGATGGTCGAATGGATTGGATTGGATTTTGTAATTCGGGCCAATACGTTTTAGCCAATCAGGGGCTGGATTTGAAACCCTCCATTATGAATATGGGGTCTAAAATCGATATGGTTACAGTAATATTGCCAACTGTTCACTCAACAGCCACTCATGGGCTGATCGCGGAGAACAAGCCTGAAAAATGAAGGATATCATATATCAAGACCATGATGAGTGAAACATTTAGAAGGATATTATAATATGAAAGGGATGGATTTTGAGCAGTTGGAAGACAGCCCTGAAGAGCCACTGTGAACTGTGGAGCGTTCAGTTCATTTTGCATCGACAGCGGACAGTGATGGCGGTCTCGCGTCAAGTGGAACAGGACGCGCGAAGAGTGAGCCCGGTGGTTCTCGACAAGCCTCTTCAGGCGCCACTACGACACGAGACCATGGAAGACTGTTCTGTGGCTGAGCGTCCATGTGAGACCACGCCGCTGATGGAGAAGCCACAGGACACCACGGTCGTGATCAAAGAAGAACTGCGCGCGAATCAAGACGCACTTGGTCACAACATCATGCGCGAAGAGACGATTGCCTTGCTCACGATCGCGATCCCTATTGTGAGTTTTATGCTTTCGTATACGTTTTTCGTGGATGCTGACATTCCTCGTCTTGATAGACAGCCAGTATACTGTTCGAGAACTCGGCTCGAAGCGTCCAGGGCATGCTGCTCGGGAACGCAGCAAGTGACCAGTCCACACAGATCATCGCAGCCAGCGACTTGTCCGACGTGACGACAACGACGGTCTCACTTACGCTTATCATTGGTATTCGATACGTGATGGACACGGTGTGTGCGCAATGCGTCGGCGCCAAGCAGTACACGCAGTTGTGGCTGTACGCGCAGGCGGGGCTTCTGGCGATGGCGTACTGCCTCCCGTTCATCGTGTTCTTCATCGCCAACGCGCCATCCATCATAGTTTTCCTCGGTCATGATCCTGAGCTTGCCAGCTTGGCGTCAGGCTTCATGCGCGTCGGCTTGTTGGCGTTGCCGTTCACAACGTCACTCACTGTGATGTCCGCCGTGCTGACGGCGCTTGGCATTGCCGTGCAGATCCTTCTCGCGTCGCTAATATCGTACGCTCTGACGCTTCCTCTTGGCTACTGGCTCAGCTTCCACACGTCGCTGGGCTACCTCGGAATCCCGATCTCCATCGTCATTAACGCAATCATCCAGAACGTGATCCTCGCCAGCGTGATGGTCAACAACCCAGTCTTTATCGACTCGTGGCCCGGGTGGCAGTTCGCAAAGGCCCACGCTATCATCATGAAGCTGAGGCCTCTGGGCTTCTCCTCGATCTTCATGGTGTTCTCCCAGAGTATCGGCTTCAACGTCGTCTCGATGCTCTGCGGTCTCCTTCCAAACGCCTCATCAGCGACTTCCTCCAACACCATGGCATTCAAGTGGATCTCTCTGTCGTACATGCCGCTCATCGGGTTCTCAATTGCTGGCACTGTACGAGTGGGAAGGGCTCTTGGTGCCGGCCAACCGAGTCGCGCGCTGGTCGCCGATCGAGTCACATTGCTCGCGACGCTGTTGGCGTCATTTGCCAGGATGATCTTGTGTGGATGGTTTGCCAAATCCTCAATCCGAGCCCACAGACTGGATGAAGAGACCACCAAGACAGTGATCCATCTCATCTACGTGATGCTGCCGATCATCCCTCTCATGGCTTGCAGTCTCACTGCAGCTGCCATCTTCCGCGCGACGGGTCACCAACTCTTCGCAGCCAAGCTCAACATCTCCACGCTGCTTGGTATCGCGATCCCCATCGGCTGTTTCCTCGCATTCCAGCTCTCGTGGGGCCCAGCAGGACTATGGGCAGGAGAACTCCTCGGCTTCATTGTATATGCTCACGTTGCTAACGAGTGGGTGCATCGTCAAGACTGGAGCGAGATGGCTCATACCGCGCGCCTAACCACACACTAGCTCATCGATGAAGAGGGCTACAAGCTCATCACTGGGTCTCAGGTTGTCGTAGGGGCATAAGAAGTAAAAAAAAGAAGATATTTATATGTCCCACAACTTGTGATTGCTACGTGTCGGGGCATATGAAGAAAGGAGACCACAGTTCTTGCAGTGTGGACAACGATATCAAAATATTACGGAAAATCAAGGCTGAAATCACGCGTGATCGTTGGAGCTGCAAAGTCGAAAATGAAGGCGATGATATGGCTGTCCAACTGGCCGAGTACTGGGACGCCCCTCAAGAACGCTGTCTTCTCGCAGATACTCAGTGAGCCGAATTGGAATTGGTTACACTCGATGTTAATATGACTTTTCACGTGCAAATGCCAATTGACCCCTCCCTCCCTACAGCTCAAGCGAGAATTGGAACTCACGCGTCACCGCCGGTGCTGCATACTGGAATATTGAGCTCAGGATGTGGCTGTCCAGCGTGGTCTCAGTTGTCTCCTGAATAACATGAAGAACACTGAGAAAGGCGACTTTGTTTGCCGTATCCAGTGGACTCATCCTCACAGCGACCTCTTCCGTCGTAAATCGCGACAACTGCGACTCCAGGAGATCTTGTACGTGTTCTTGATTCTCAGCAAGCGACCATCGAAGGTGTATCTTCTTTAGCGACCGATTCTTCACAAGCATCTCCTGCAGCACTTCGACCAGCGTATCAATATCCGGTTGGGTGACCGTAAACCCCACACTGAGTACTTGAAGGTTCACCGTAAGGGCATGATTTGGATCACACAGGGCCCAAAAGAAGCCCAACACACGAACTGGGTCTTTATTGGAGACATTTGAGATCGAAATACTTCGGAGTCGACAGTCTCCGTTGACCGCGCAAGCAGTGAACGACTCCAAGCTCATGAAACCACGCTTCATGAAGCGCAGTTCTTCGAGCGTCGGACAAGCAGTGAATAACTGACTGGCCCACTCGTCCTCGAGCTGAAAGGCGATGTGCTCTTCAATTTCCAGCTTGCGTGTTTCACGACCGATAACGGTGAGTAGACCAACAATGCTTCCCATCGGTTGGCCGCACAGCTCGCGAAGGACGATCTCGTCAAAGCTACGACTTTGGGAAGCTTTGGCATCGATGTCGACGCCACAAACCGACAAAACATCCTCTTGCCCGTGCCAACGCTTATCCCCACCCTGGAAGTAGACACCACCAGCCATATTTGTCTGGCCCAGTGGAATCCTTGAGTAGATACGCGTCAATGGCCTCGTCGTTTTCGTAGATGAGCTGCTTGAACGACTCTTTCTCTTCGTGAAAACTCTCTTCGTGAAAACGTTCACCTGGATACTCAAGAAAGAAACGCGTGGCGGAGGCACGACGGCGTTGATCGGGGTCGGAGAGCGTTAAGGATGATGAAATATGAGATAGTCCAGCGATGACGCCTTCCAAAGCCTCATCGTCAAACATCTCGAGATGGAGCTGGAGCGACTGGATGCGGTGTTGAGCGTGACGGCTGAAGATACACTCGGAGATCTCCTTCCAAATATCGCGTTGGTAACCCCACGACTCGTACTCTTCGGTCTCGAGATCATCTAGTTTTTGCACACGTAGGTTGTGCACGGACGGGTTGCACTTCAACGCAGACAGAACCGCCGTGAGTAGTCTCTTCGACCCGTTGTTGGCCACCCGTAGTGAGTCAACAGCACTTGATCTGTCGCTGGGAAGTAGAATGGATCTCACGGCATGGATGAGGTGTGGACCCTTGGCTCGATCCGCCAACTCGGAGTTGAGCACTAGAAAAGTGTCGATACAAATACCGAGTGTGACGATCTTGGCCAATAGATCGAGCCCAGCGAGTCCAAGCGAGGGCCCCGCCGACAGCAAGTTGTTGACACGGTCTATTGTGAAGCGTGCACCACCTGGAGCGACGGCAAGCTGCATAGACTTCGCGAGATCATATATCGTTCTCGATGAGCCCGCCAGCTCGTCAGTTCCTGGACAATCCCAGTCAGCGTTGATGCAAAAACGAACACGAGGTAGTTCTCCTGGGTCCTTGCCTGGACTCTTCGATAAACTTGCCTTGATCATGTTTGCGTCGACGAGATGAAGCATCGGAGACTGCCCAAGTGCTCTATCAATCGAATCTTCCAGCTGATCCTCATCGCGGGTGCAGTCTCCTCTTCGGCTTCGGTCGCGTCTGAAGGAAGCCTTTGGATATTGTCGCTTTCGGGCCAGATCTCCTTCATCGTGTGACTCCATATTCGTTGGTCATGTAGGGCAAGAAGCGCCAGCAGCGCCAGTCCTTCCAGAATTCAGCTGGTACTCTTTCTTGTGAGACCTGGATACAGGCATTATATCCAACACACGAGCCGCCCTTGCGCAGGCGCTCGTACCACGGAAGAAAGCAACTCTTGAACGCGTCTTGTGTGTCGTCGCCTGGGTCGATCGTCCGGTGTGAATTGATGATGAAGATGACGAGGTCGTCCAAGTTGTGTAACCAGGAGAGCAGTAACCCGAGTTACGTGGCTGATTTCACCCGCCATATCTGATAGGGCTACACACTCTAGCTTCTGGACTGGCTCACGAAAATTGGGATCGTTGCCGCGCTGAGTGCCGTGAGTATCCGCGGCCTCGCCACACGACTGGAGGTATTACTCGGCTCATCACGAGCGTAGCTGGGTGGTGAATGGCAAAATGGACAGATTGATTATCACACAGGTACGATCTAAAATTAATTTTAATTAATTTAAGATCGTGTCTGTGTGAATTTAAAAATTCACAGGATTCAACAGATTATGTCCGTCTCCGACCAAGAAGACACCAAAGTTCTCTCTTCCGTGCCGCACGTGAAGCGCAGATCCCGAACACTTCCATTTGCCGCAAACTGAAGCACTGTGGTCAACACTGAATCATCCAGTTGGCCCATGGAGCTGGTAGAATAACGCGACTTTTGATCAACAACACTAAGAAGCGCCAGCTTCTCTTGAATTCCAAGCGGACCCGTCCGGATGCATACTGTCTCGGTCTCAAATTTAGCGAAAGCAGTTTTCCACTGTGGGATAACATACGCCGCTTCGCTGTCCAGGCGCACATTGAGGTGGAACGTCAAGAGCCGTCGGTTTTCACGCAGCATCCGCACGACGAGAACGACCAGCCCGGACAGATTCGCTTCATCGAGAATCGTCTCCAACTGCAGATCTTGCAAGTGCACAGTCAGCGGGTGACTAGGATCTACCAAAGCACCGAAGAAGTCTTGCAAGGCTTCCCCACGGTCACCAGGTTCCACCAACCCAAGATGAAGCACTCGCAGGTGGACGCTCCTCGTCTCAGCATCCGTGACGAACATGCTCATATCTTCAATGTCTCCGTTTGGCATGCGAAACTCCTCGAGCTCACGACACATCGCTAGTACGCGGCAGCAAAACGCATCGTCGGTGGGACTACCCCACAGATCATCGACGTCGATTCGTTTTGTCTTCCGGCCAATTAACTCGATGAGATCAGCGACGGTCTCCAATGACTCAGACACCCTGATGTCCAGATGTGGAAACTCAGGAACTGTAGCGACTTGGCGGTTCACGTTGAAGAATTCCGTAGTCGACGTCGTCACCACATCGTCTTCGTGAACAAAGGCCTTTCCATGGCCTGGGAGAATCACCGACCACCATGGGGAACTGGTCTCCTTCGCAGTACCCAGTACACGCACCGCGATTTCACTTCTTGTCTGGAACGGTGTACCGGGCGTGCCACTCTCGTTATCAAGAAAGAACTGGGACGCGAGAAGCTGCTGTGGCCTGTCTAACTTGGGCGGGTTGCCAGTGCGGCCGCTCAATACAGCGAGTGGATCTATCGCGTCGAGGATTTCGCGAATAGCCTGCACTTCCACGTCTTGCAAGCGTTCGAGGCTCATCTTCAGCGTCTTGATGTTGTGGTCCGCGTGCCGACTGAAGATCGAATACGCGACCCACTTCCACCAGTGGCTTTGATCTCGAAACCACCGTTCGTCTCCGTTGCCCAAGTCGATCTCCAGAGTGTGGATCGTCGGACTGTGCTGCGCTGTGGCTGCCAAAGCTTCGATCGGCGCGAGCGAGAATCGGTCGCTGATGGAGAGACTTCCAAAGCCGATTTTTTCGTGACTGCCACAGTCGTCGATGCCCGCGATGGCACGAAGCACTTGCGTGAAAACCACTTCGTCTTTTTGAGAAGCATCAAGCTCGAGAGCTGGAAGGTGGCTCACTCGGACACCAAGCCACGTGAGCCGCCGTAGGTTGAGAAGGCCCTCATAGTCGAGTTTGACGACAACAGTAGACGCGAACTCCACGACGCTGACATTGAACCCGGGCTTCACTCGTGCGAGGGCTCCCGCGTACCTCTCTTCTTTTTCGCGCCCCAGCATCACGAGGTCGACCACGTGTTGGAGCATCTTCGCGACGGTCGTACTACTCATTTCGGCTTCGCCAAACTCGATCCTCGTACGAATCTTCGTCCAAGAAGCCTCTCCTACGTCTTCCACTCGTCCCATTGACCGCAGGAACGCGCGCATGCTCGTGTACGAGTCACTTGGACGCGTTTCGCTTGTACTGTGGCCGCGTAGACGATCGACAGCCTCAACCCATCGATCAGAGAGGTCGTAGACGTCAAAGCCGATGACCAAATCCGTCGGCAGCGGGCCTTGCACCCACTCGCGAAGAGGCTCATCCGACGGCCATATCTTGCGCATGATCGTCTTCCACATCTTCAGATCCACACGCGCCAAGAGCGCAAGCAAACTCAGCGCTTCACACACAGAGTCCAGCAGCTCCTGCTCTTCCTGCGACTGGAAGAAGCTACTCCCGTCGAACCACGCGACGCACGGCTGGTCCACCGCGGACGTGCTGGCTCCCGTGTGATCCTCATGGCCAGGCGGAACCAGTCGCTGGAGCGTCCGCAGCCACGGCTGCAGCCGCGTGAAGAGCTCGTCGGTCTTCGCATGCGTTGCCGCCATTTTGGATCGAAAGTGACTGAGCAAAAGACTGGCGGAGTTCCAAATATCGGGGTGTCTGATTTTAACCCTTGATAAGTGATATGAATACATGCAACGATAACAGGAGGTAAACACAATTGCCATCGAAGAGGCCACAGCTTGCAAGCTCTGTGCTCCTGCATTGGCTCGCACAAGCGATGACCGCAGACTGCAGGTTCCTGCTATCAGTGGGGATCTCTCTAACATGAGGAACATAACGTTACCAAAACCCATGATTGGCCAAGCTGTTGAATGTTACGCTTACCAGATCGAATGTTTGTAAACACTAATCAAACTTTACATGGGGGTTCAGGTGCGGGTAGATTGCCTGCGATGGGGCGAGAATCACGCGGCGAGTGCGACCACCTGCGGCAGGCATTGGCTCGTCGCCGAAGAGTGCGAACGGTTCCAAGCACGGCTTGATCTGTGGGTGCGTCCAGGCGTCGAAAGGAAAGCTCACTTCCAGATACTCGAGGCGGTTGTTTTGCTGCAGCATGGCCAGGAGGGACGAGACGACTGGCGGCTGCATCATAGTGCTCACCGAGACGAAGCCGATGGTGAGTTCGACGAGCTGATTGGTAATCGTTTGCTTGTGATCACACAAGACGTCGAAGATGTACGGTAGATCGATGTCGATGTTGTTCACCGTGATGTCCGTGAGCTTGAGCTTGTCGACTTTGCAAATGCCTGAGGTGAAGGCATGGACAAAGATCTGTAGGCTGGTCAGTTTGAAGTAGATCGTGTCCAGACTCTTCAAGTTCGGACAGGCTTCCAGATGTTCTCCAGCTTGATGTGAGGAACACACTGGGCCTTGGCTGGTGAACCATCTCGGGTCTTCAAGACGTCAGCAGCCTGGATCCAGGCTTTCCCCCAGCCAGGCAGAAGCACGGGTATCTGTTCATCGGTTGCATCAATCACAGGGAGATCGTTGAGCACGTGATGAGACTCCCACTCAACACGCTTGTCGTCTTGCAGCGCTGGATCCGTCAGGCTGAAGTACGACGCCGACACAACTTGAGTTGGACCCTGAGGAACAACGCGATCGACGAGAAGTGCGAGAGGGTCTTCGGCTTGGAGAACACTGGCGATGGAATCCACAGCGACTTTGTCAAGAGCCTCCACGACGATCCGGAGAAATTGAATGCGATGACCACGGTTCGTGAGCTTCCGGAACGCGGCAAACGCGAGCCGCATCCAAACGCGGCGTCTGTACTCCTCGGTGTCTCCTTGGTCGAACTTGGGGTGGAAGCGCAACGTACACACTGATTGAGTCATTTGAAGAGCAGAATAGGTCGCTGCCAGCATATCTTCTTCTACTCGCTGTGTGACGGAAGCAAATGTGACGCCACTCACGTGGGACTCGTCGACCGGCTCTCTTAGCGAGAAGAGCTGGAGCATTGCATCCATGTAGCTACTCGGAAAGCGGTTGCGTATAGCTGATGCTGGAGGTCGAAGACAGTCGATCGCGACTCCACAAGCGGCGATATCGGCCGCATACTGGAGCAACGAAATATGTACCGTGGCCTCCCCCACTAGTAACATCTGCACAGCTCGCACGCGCAGACCTTGGTATCGCAGTCCTCTGCGTATAACCAAGCTTGCATGGGTACTGAGTTGGCGCTGGGTACTGCAGAGCTGCAGGATCTTGAACAACTGCACGTGGATGTTCTTCCGGTGGTCGTTTGCAATCACCACTGGGATCTCCGTCACTGTCTGGCCTCGTTCCGTCAGCACGCCGACGAGGAAACGACGTGCTTCAGCAAACTGCAGGCTCACTTTATGGACTTGACTGCAGGTCGCAAGCGGTGGATACTTAGTTCCTGTCGTTTCTTGACTGAAAATAGGTTAGGTTCTGATAAGCACTGAATAAATGTTGGTGCTTCACGACGCCTTCGCATCACAAAAGTGTCGACTCCGTCGATTGGTTTTGATTGACGTGTCTGTTGCGGATATCAAGGTCAGTCTCAAGCGTTTGCTCTCAGTTCTTGGCGATACCAGCCACCCACTGGCCCGTAGCCTGGACGAGCTGGTGTGCCGGATGAACCTTTACGAAGCGTTGCGTGCCGCGGGACCAACTGTGACCAAGATGCTTGCGCAAAACAAGCGCCTTCGCCTGCTCGACATTGAAGCCACGGATACGTCCAGACTGACTCATTCCGTTAACGGGTCAATTGTCCCATTTAATGAGGCTCAACAGCGGCACGAGAGGATCTGGCGCCTCGAGGATGACCTTCATTGCGTCAATATCAGCCGCTCTGAGGCACTTGACGTTGAGTGCGAGGTCTAGGATCCGACGCGCGTGGCGTGGACCTCGTCGGAACAACGCCCACGCGATCCACGACCACAGTCGCGGTCGGTCGTCGCGTCCAACGGAGGACAAACACGGGTTGATCACTACGGAGGAAATCGACTTGCTTGCTTGGATAGCAGAGTAGATGCTCGAGTACGCCCGACTGTTTCGCAGCTCCCTCGTGATCTCGGCACACTGAATGCCCTTACGACCAGACACCGTCGCAAACACGGCCTGCATGGCTTTCACGAACTCTGCGGGATGCTCGTGAGACGGAGGGACAACCCCAGAGCTCTCGATCGCGATGCCGCACTCAACAACGCCAGCCAGATTGAGAAGGTGTGGCAAATCTGGGTGTCTGCCATCACGAGAAGATAGAAGCGCCAACCGAATTCGAAGACCTTTGTACTCTTCTGACTCGAGTGCTGGTACTGCTGCTGCATCAAGATCCTCATTCGAAAAGGTCAATTCCCACGTCCAGTATCTCATCATGCAGGTCTCCAGTATGCCCAACGATCTCTTCGCGCGTTTCGAGCCGTGGCTTCCTACGCCGCAGCGACTACGTGCGCCTACGTACGGGTGGACTGTCTTCCCTGACGACTTCGTCGGTCCGCGCGACGTTTGGTTTGCTGGCGACGCGTTCTTCGATTCTGACGCGGCAAAAGAGCCGCTCGACAGTGTCTGTGAGGCGCTCAGTCTGCTGACGCTGCTGGCTCGTGTGGACTTCCAGGCATGGAAGAAGACCGTGCTCAAGATATGGCCTGACAACTGTCGATTCATGGAGCTGCTGGAACGAGTGGCGCCTTCAGAGCGTTTCGTGGTGGGCTTTGGCATCAGCAAGCTCAGCAATCAAAGCATCAAGAGCATCGTGCGGTTTCACGACTACAACGCCAGTGAAGAGTGTCCAAGTGAGGAATACATGCGGCTACGAGACGATATGGAGACTGTGCTAAAGGTTCGAGGACGAGAGGAAGAAGACATGAAGGACCACTTGAAGATTCGCGTGACGGTCGACCCTGACTGCAGCAACGGGAGAGGCCGCGCGGCGGTGGCGATGCTTCAACGCACGCTCAATCACGTCAAGGAAGAGCAGGCCTTGGTACTCAGCCGAGAAACGGAGGGGAAGGAACTGGTGGACGCGTCGAAGCGTCCTTTCTTCACGATCACCAACGTGGCGTTTGCGACGACTTTCGGAGTCAAGCTTGGAATGGCCGGTTTGAAGCTCTTGCAGGAGTTAGCGCAGCTTGATTTTCGACTGAGCCATCTCCCACCGCTCAAGATCGGTCCGACAGTCCGTCAGGTCCCTGACTTCATTCAAGCACTGCGGGATATCGTGTGCTTGGACGATGCCGAGACGGTTGGCGCACGAACGGTGACGATCAATGACCAGCACGTGCCAGATCTCATGCGATCGCTGATCACTGCGGTGCAGCACAGTTACAAGGTGCAAGCGCTCGAGATTGATTTGGGCAACGGAGACGACGATGAGACGTTCGAAGATCAAAGCCACGTGTGGACGTGGATCGCGTTGACGATCTTCAGCAAGTGCGCGAACCACAACATCAACACGCTCGAGTTGAACGTGGAGAGGCTGCAAGCAGTCGAAGTAGATGCTGTTCGTCGAGCTCTACAGGCTCCGAATCCCTATTCTGCGGCGATCGGACGTGCAAGACTGGGGCTGTCTGACTCAACTCCGCATCAGATCACAGCGACTCGATTTTCCATCGACGAGATGAATGAAGAACCGACACTCCTGTGTGAAACACGGCAGCCGATTGCTGTCCGCGTACTGGAGGCACCAGTTCAAGATTACCATCCATACTGGACCGTGCTGCTACCAGGGCACCAACTCACGGCGGTGCACGAAGATGACGTCTTGTCGTCGTCGAAAGATGACTTGCATCTCGAGAATCGCCAAGCCACACCGACGCCTACCTTCCGTCGAATCGATATCCAAAAGATGACGGAAAAATCCATGGAACCAGTCGCAGATTTGCTGGAGTTGGTCGGCAAGGACACGCAGCGGATCGACTTGTACGAACAGATCGATGATTCCCCAGTCGATAGTTGGTGCAAACGTGTACTGGCTTCGTGTCCTCGACTGGAAGAGTTCCAAGTACGCCAGGCTTCAGTCGACGACCTTGAAGCATTCACTGTCGCGGCTTCCCAGTCCCAGTGCCGTCTCCGCGAGCTGCTGATGTCAATCGTTCCGACTGGAGATTCGGATCAGCGTATGCGAGTCTTCTTCGATGCGCTGTGTGATCCCAGTCATCCACTCACACAGAACCTGCGCCAGCTCGACTTCGGGTTGTATGTGGAGACGGAGACTGCGAAGGAGATCTTTGAGCCCATCTTGCGGATGCTTCGCGAGAATCGACGCCTGGTCGGTGTCCACCTGCGAATCGAATTTCCAGGCCGGGCCAGGGCACTACTGCCGGACTTTATGGAAGCATTTAACGGTCTCTCAGACGAAGTCGTGAGTATTCGAACTCGAGAGAAGCGACCCGTGTACGTCGGTGCCGCAATGGAAGAGCCCGTGCAAGAATGATCCCAGGCCATTTGAGCTGTGATGTTCCCTGTTGCGTTGAAAGCGATATATGTGTCTATATCGGTTTAGGAAGTTTTGAAAGAAGTAGACCTGGTGGACTTCCTACAGTTGGAGAGGTGGTGGCGTTCCTTCATTCCCAGACTAACTCAGTGGACCCCAAGTGATCTCTTCACGTCTCTCCTGGCGGCATTCCTGGTGCTCACAGTTTCACACCTGGAAGATGACAAGCACCGATGAGAGGGTGCGCACACTGTGCACGTGCCTCGAGCCATGGCTATCGGTGCTGCAACAGCTTCGCCCGCCCGACGGCTTCACATCGTATCGTGACGAATACACCAAAGAATCGTGTATCGTGTGGCTCCGCGCACGCCAGTTGTTCGAAGCACCGCCGCCGTCAGTGTCTCTCGATCGCGTCTGTGAGGCGCTGAGTCTCCTCGCTCTCATCGCTCGAATCGACGGCGAGTTGTGGAAGAATATTGTGTTCAAGGTCTGGCCGGAAGATGAGTCCCTTCTCGAAGAACAGGAGCTGCCGGAGACTTTCGCAGTCGGATTTGGAGTGTTCACGGCGAGAGTTGAGGTTGCAAGAAACACCTCGAAGAGCCTCGTCGACCATTTTTCCAACTCAGCCGCAACGCGCAGTCCAGAGTTCTCGAAGGCGTGCGAGACCTTGAAGAAGGCGCTTCTGATCCCGCGTCATGATAAAGATGTTGAGTCGGTCGTGCGCTTTCGGATCGAACTGGAAGACGTCTGGGGGGGGCCAGTCGGGATAGCAACGAGATGCTGCGGTGGGCTCTGGACGCCGTCAAAACTGAGGCATCGACGAAGGACGAGCACGAGGGAGTGATATCCTGCCAAGAAAGAGCGGAGGCGCGCCCGCGATTCACAGTCACGAACGTCGATCTCTCTTCGCACAGACGAGTCGACATGGCTGACTTTAAGATCCTTCACGAACTCGCTCAGCTTGGTGTCTCACTCACGTTCATACCGGCGATGGCGGTGCAGCCCTCCAGTGAAGAATTGGCGGGGTTTGTACATGCATTACGAGACCTCATGGGCTTGGACGACGATCGCAGGGCGGCGATTTCGGCGATTTACGTCAACGATCACTTCTTCTCGTTGCCGGTGATCCGTGCCGTTCTCACCGCGGCTCAGCACAGTTCCAAGGTTCACACGATCGTACTAGAGGTGGGAGAAAATCGAGCTCGAGCTCTTCGCGACTATGTCGCTGTTCTGACTGCACTAGAGGGCAACGAGGACGACGAAGACGAGGACGCAGCATCAGACGCTGAACGTGTCGCTGTAGGCGTTGACGATAATCTGGAAGAAGACGACGAGAGTGATGGTGACAACAACGTGCACGATGTCGACGAACAAGGAGGCGAAGATGAAGATGAAGGTGAAGATAAGGACGAGGAAGAAGACGATATCGATCAAGATTTCGACCGTAGTGAGTTGTGGCAGTGGATCGCATTCACGCTCTTCAGTCGCCATGCTAACCACAATGTCGAGATGCTGCAGCTTGATTTGGAAACGCTCCAAGCTTCGGAAATCGAGGCCATCCAGCGAGTGCTGGACGCGACTGACCCGTACGCGGTCGTGAAAGGACGTCCCGATGTGTCACCTCAGCGTTCCGTGCCTCGCCAGATCGTCGCGTCTCGATTTGTACTCCAAGATCCAACTGAGGACGACTTGGGCCCACCCTTCGTGGCGAAGAATGCGATTGCAGTTCGCGTTCTGGAGAACCCAGACGAAGGCGTCTTTCCGTGGTACCAGGTGCTTCTACCAGGTTATGGTGACTCCTGGGTGCACGAAGACGACGTCATCTCCAATTCGGAAGACGATCTACAGCTCACCAACCGCCAAGTGACTCCACTCCCTGTGTTTCCGTGTATTGAGATTGCGAGCATGACGGACGACTCGATGGATCCAGTCGCCGATGTCATCGGGATAATCGGTCACGGAACACGACGGGTCTTGTACGTGGACCCCTGAGTAGATCGCGATTTCGAAGACTGGTGTGTCCGTGTGTTGAACTCGTGCCCCGAGCTGGAGGAGATGGATATGTATGGAGGACATTTTGACAACCTCAACTTCTTCGAAGAATTGGCTCGGGCAGGCCACTGTCGACTGCGTGAGCTGAGTGTGTCGTGTGTGCCTACCGGAGACCAAGCCCAGAGCGTGCGGACGCTGTTCGATGCTCTATGTGATCCCACCCACCCTCTCACTAGACATCTACGACAGCTCCGCGTTGGTTTGCTCGTCGAGGTTGAAGATCCCACCGACGTCTCTGGACCAGTGCTGCGGATGCTGACCCACAATAGGCGCCTTGTGAAAATCACGATCTCACTAGAGTTTCCAGAGCCCTTCGAACCCCGTCGTCCCGAGGTCGAGTCGGCGTTGGATAACCGCCCCAGTGACGCGTTCATCATCCCGTTGGATTTGCGCTGCAAACTCGCCTTCCTGAGTGCAGTAGACCACCAGGCGCGTGTCTGTGACAGCGTGTTAGGTCAACTGGACTCGAGTGCACAGGCGATCGTGTTCCAGTTTGCCGCAGAAACGAACCCGAATTTGCTCAATCTTCTACGGGTAGTTTCCGTGGCGTATGTCTGGGCGAAGGACAACATCAACCTCGGTTAACCTGCAGTTGCTTGTGAGGTAGCTTATATCGACATTTTCGTTTTAACCCTTCATTCACCAGGGTCTAAACTAAGTTTCGAATCTTGGGTGCTTGTCATCGCATCTCGAGATGGAAAATTCAAGGCCGTATTCGGGTCGCGACGAGCTGCTCTGTGCAGCTCCGGTGTGCATTCAACGTGCAGCAACCACGTCAGTATTCGCTAAGCACATAGATAGTCTGGGTGTCCTGTCGCTGATCCCCGCTGGTTGATGCCACTGCTTGAAATCGCAATATGTACCCATATTAGTTGTGAGAGGCTTTTGAATAGACCACGTGTTTTGGTCTCACCAAACAGAATTGGCGGGAAGTCCTGGTCCATTGATGATGAATAAGACGACCGCCACCGCCGCCGCCGTGCTCACTCGTTCACAACGGCAACTGTACTCTGCAGCATCTCCGTCTCGTAGTTTCTGTCGTTTCGCATGGCATAATCGTACTCGAGGCAGATCGGAACTCGCCACCGATCGTCGCTTGGTGGATTGTCGTCGTCCTGGAGGATCTCTCGGCGAGACTGCGCGTATTCCTCACTTGTCGATACATTGGCTTCGTTGTGTGCTGCAAACTTCATACAGCGATCCACGTCTGCGGCGCTCGTCGCCGGCAGCAAAAGACCGACGCGGATCGACCGTTTCACAAGTGCGACTGGCTTGAGCTTGAACTCGACCCACCCTCGATACGTGTCGTCCGGCCAGATCGTGAGCATCTCGAGAGTCCACGCGTCGAAATCTTCGAGTGTTAATAGCTCTAGAAGGCGAAGTGCCTCGCATGTGCGGCCCAAGTCGTTTGGAATGGCAAGCGGCTCGTCCCGCCTCGAACGGACACGAAGCCACAGAATACATTCTTCGTCCTCAAGAAGATGGAGATCCTTGTTGGTATCAGTCCATGGGGGCCAGAATGCCTTCAGGTCGTCGTGACACGGCGCCAAGCGCACACGCAGCGCCGCGGCGGTCGCACCGCCGATCGCCGCAGCAATATTTTTCTAGAACCTGAGAATGGAAAGTGGTTTGTTTGCTCGATGACTTGGACGTTTTGGCCAATCAGTGATGCGAATCAAGTTGATTGACCTCGTTAAGGCGATATGGGTACATGTAGCAGTTGTAACAGAGGCAATGGCACACGGCATTGGACTACAGTACTCCGAAGTCATCGAGTCCAGGGCACTGGGTCCATTTCATCCAACGCGCTGCTTGTGAAAACAACATCGCGGAATTGCAGCTTGTCCCACGGGCTCTCGGCTCTGTCGCACTACCGGTGGCACCGAGACACTGTCGTTGGTGACACCAACATGATCCTCGGGCTGTGATGCACTGTATCGGAGACCAAGAGGATCCTGCGGACTTGATATCATGCGAAGAACACCAAAACTACACTAAACCTGTGTCTACTCATCGGCGAACAGCCCGTACGTGACCTTGAAGTCTCGCTTGCGTCCTTCGGCAGCAAACTGGAGCACAATCGATAGGACACTCGCGTCTATGTGGCCCACCGCACTCTCTCCACTGCTGGCGTTCTCGTTCACAACACTCAAAAACGCGGCTTTCTTGTGGATGTCCAATGTACCAGTGCGGATCGTCACGACTTCCTCAAAGCGCTCGTTTAATGCTGCCTTGTACTCGGGCAGCAACGACTGCAGCGGCTCTGGAAGCTGAATGTTCAGATGGAATACTAGGAGGCGTCGGTTCTTCTCCAGTATTCGCAGCACGGGCTCGATCACGTCGTTGGGATTCTCGGTGTCGATCAGCAGACGCAGGTCGAGATCTTCGAGATTCACTGTCAGTGGGTGTGTCGGCTCACTCAGCGCGTTGAGGAATGATTTGACGTGGTCGGCGTTCTCGCCAGTCGGCACGACCAACGCCAACAACTCACGCAGACGACAGTATCCTTCTTGCGCAGCTGCGACGAAGACCTCGAGATTCTCCAGGCAGGCTTGACGTAGCTGTAGTTCCTTCAGCTTCGGGCACACGGCCAAGACGCGGTTGCACCAGTCATCCACAGGGACTTCGCCCGTGTGTTCGTGGAGATCGACTCGCTCGGTCGCTTTGCCGACCAGTTCGATGAGGTCCTCGACAGCATCCATCGAATTGTCGGACATTCTCGTGATATCGATCCGTGGAAACGCTGGTATGGTATTCGACTCGCGGTTCAGTAGCACGAGTTCGTCTTCCGACGAAGACAGCACGTCGTCGACGTGGACGCATGCGTTACCGTGACCGGGGAGTCGCACTGTCCAATATGGGAAATGCCCTGGGGTTGGTGCCTCCACAACACGGACAGCGAGAGGAGACTTGGTCTCCAAGAGATGCTGAGGGTCATCCGAGAAGTGATCCACCATGAACCGAGACGCCACGAGCTGCCGAATCTTGGTTTCTAGTGGAGAGACGTCCATCACGCGGACGATCGAGCGGTCGATGACCATCTCAAGTGGATCGGGGGCGTCCAGAGCCTCACGAACAGCTCCCACCTCGACATCCTGCAAGTTCTCGACGTTCAATTCGAGTGTGTGGATCTTGTGGTCGGCGTGGCGGCTGAAAAGCGAGTAAGCAGCGATCTTCCAGAAGTCGCGTTGATCCTCGAACATGTACTCTTCGCCGTTGCCAAAGTCGATCTCGACCGAACGCACCAGTGTACTGTGCTGAGCCGCCGACAACAGCTCTGGGACGACGTCTGGCGCGTATTCGTCGTTGATCGAGATCGTTCGAACTCCAGGTCTTTCCAGATCCCCATCAAGACAAGCAATGTCACGAAGTTGACGGACAAATTCGAGCGGCTCGTCGTCGCTGGGTTCGATCTCTAGTGGTGGGAGATGACTCAGTCGGATCCCTCGTGTCACGAGCTCGTGGACATGCTTGAACCCTTCTTCATCGATTCTGGACGCGACTGTCGACGAGAACCCCACGTCCGTCACGTTCAGTCGAGGCTGATTCTCGTCCTTTGTTGAACCGTGGGCGTTCTTCTTCTCCTCATCGGTCTTGATAGTGTCCAGTGTGTGTTCGAGCCACTCGGCCGCGTCCTCGCAGGTCTCCCCCATCAAATCCAGCTCGATGCGCATCTTCACACTGAGATGGCTCTTGTCTTTGACGTCTTCATCCTGCAGTTCTGCCTCGAGATACTCTCGTAGGAGCACGTAGTCTGCACTCGCGCTTGCGTCGTAGTCATTCAGCTGACGCGGCGATTCGAACCAGTGGGGCGACATCTCGAACAAATTGAGACCGACCGCGAAGGTCTCCGGTAGAGAGCGTTCGATCCAACGGCGCACAGACGCATCTGCCGCCCACACTTTCAACACGACAGCCTTCCAGGCGTTGATATCGACACGTGAGAGAAGATTCAGCAGACTGAGCGCCTCGCAAATGTGGTCGAGCGCCAGCGGTTCTTCCACGTCGGGGCGGCCCATGTTGCGTGCACCGATCCACACGACGCGCGGCATGACGTCGTCCCTGTGGAACGCAGGCTCCTCATCGTGGCCTGGAGGATGCATGAGCTTCAGCGTAGGTAACCATGGCGTCAGGCGCGCGTACACGTCGTCGGCGTTGAGTCGTGGTCTTGGCGCCATTTTCGCGGATTCCAGAATGTGCTCGAATATCGGAGACTGTGGCGTGTCTGTCTGATATCTGGTGGTCAATTTTTTTTTACAATCATATACCGGATCCTGTCATAGTCGATGTAAGCACATATATCAGATATGCAATCTCCCGCCAATTGTTGCCAAACACTTTGTTGTCAAATTGAACGAGTGAACGCGAACGTGTCGACTCCACTGTGCTGCGGTGACAGACACGCTTACGGAAATATCGGAACGACCACTTGGAGAAGTCGAGTGCGAGCAACAGCCGCAAACTCGAAAATTCCCTCCATCACGCCGCTGTCCAGGCGACTCATGGCTCCTCCGGTGGGCACTTGCTGATCTACGACGCTCAGGAACGCGAGTTTACTGCTGAGACCGAGAGGCGTCACGCGAATGGCCACCTTGGCTTCGAGCTGCGACTGGAACGCACGGTCAATCGTGGCTTTATGGGCTTCGGCGTCCTCCAAACCCTGGAAGATGAGGTGAACGTGCTGGAGAAGACGGTTCATCTCGAGCATCCGTATTGTACTCTCAACAATTTCAGCAAGATTGATGCCGCTCGACATGATGAAGTTGAGGTCGAGTTGTTGCAAAGGCTTCGTAAGCGGATGCAGAGGATTACTGAGCGCAGTGAAGAACGCGACAGCATGATCGGTCTCTGATGGCTCGACGTACTGGACCTTCAGCTCGCGCAGACGGCACTGGCCCACTTCGGCAGCGGCGACAAACACTTGTAGGGTTTCCATCATACCGGCGAGGAGATGTAATTCTTCGAGCTGCGGACACGCACCGAGCACCGAGCCGCACCATTCGTCCAGCGGTGCGTCATCTTCGTACTTGTGGAGCTCGACACGAGAAGTGCCTTGGCCAATCAACGTCAACAGGTCAACAGAAGAGTTTTCCGAGTCGCTGGACAAGTCGCTGATCATGATGGTAGGAAGCGTCGGCCGCGTCAAGGCGTCGTCTTCACTTGACCACAGAACGAAGGAAATGACGCCTTCTTCGTGGACCCACGCGAAGCCCTGGCCTGGAAGCACCACCAACCACCACGGGCCTTCGCCTGCGACTGGCTTCGAGATCACACGCACGATCACTGGTGCCGGAGTCGTGTACATGTACTTGTCGTTCTTGTGGTCGACCGACTCGTCTTCGTACATCCATCCTCCGAACCCTCCAGGATACAGAACGCAGAAGCGAGACGCAACGATCTGCGGCTGCTCATCATTGCACTCGTCAGGCCGTCCGTCCAGCCTCGCGAGAGGGTTCTTGTCCTCGAGGAGGTTTCGGATAGCGTCGACTTCAGTCGCTTGCAAGTCTCGCAGGTTCAACCGCAGAGTGTTCGCATTGTGGCTCGCGAAGCGGCTGAAGAGATGGTACGCGATCCATTCCCAGTCTCCACCGCGATCTTCACCCTCTTCATCGTCGTACTCTTCATCTTCCTCTTCATACAAGTCGATCTCCACTTCCCTCACTCTTGCTCGTTTCCACGGCTGAGAGCAAGGCAATCATATCCTCCCTCGCCTGCCAATAGGAGATTCGCACTGATCGAAAGCCAGAGTTCGTACGGCCGTCGTCGTCGTCGACTTGCGCAGTGAGATACCACAATGCTTCCACGATCTGCTTCATTTCATCTTGCGCCTTCCATCGCGGACACGTCATCACACATATCGTGAAGTTGCCGATGCGAACTCCGAGCTGCGCAAGCTTTTGCAGTTGCGTGAGACCTTCCGGTGTTAAACGGCCTTTACTGAGCAGCACTGAAGATACCTCGCGGACAGCAAACAGAGGTCTCTCGACTACAGTGACGGCGCGTTGTTCTTCTTCCACTTGAGCTAGACTCTTCGCAATGGCAACAGTGCTCTTCAACATCAACACCTCAAGTTCACCGCCGCCGCGCAAGGTGTAGTCGAGGTCGATGCAGACCGGAACTCGCCACTGTTCGTCGTTCAGTGGAAGTTCACAGTCTTCGAGAAGCTCCTGGCGAGAACGCAGATACTGTCGACTTGACGATACATCGGCCATGTTGTGCGCCACAAAGACGATATGTTTATCCACGTCGTCTGGAGTTGACGACGTCATCACGAGACCGATGCGAACACGCCACACCAACGCGACCGGCTTGAGCTTGAACTCGACCCACGCGCGAAACGCTGCTCCGGCCAGATCGTGAACATCTCGTAGACCCACGCGTCGAAATCCACGCGAAGCAATAGCTCAAGAAGATGCAGTGCCTCGCATACGCGGCCCAAGTCATTCGGAATGCTAAGGGGCTCGCGTGGTTGCGAGGGGACTCGCAGCCACAGGATACATTCTTCGCCTTCGAGAAGATACAGGTCCTTGTCGGCGAACTCCAATGGCGACTTGAATGCCCTGAGCGTAGCGTGCCAAGGCGCCAGACGCATGCCCAGCGCGGATGACTCTGTTTGTGCGATTGCCGCCGCCATCTTCCGCTGCTGTTCTCGAATGCCAGAATATCGGACACGACCGTCTGTAGAGTTCAAATATTCGCCAATCACTTGGCGAAACCTGTCGTATTCGATATGGCCACAGGTATCAAATTGAAGGTTATTCCCGCCAATTTTTGTACTTCGCGGCAATTTATTGTCTCGAAGCACGGACGGATTGCAGAAGGATTGGGACGTCCACTTGGAGCAGTCGGACCCGAGACGTAGCGGCAAACTCGAAAATCTCCGCCATCACAGAAATGTCCACTCGACCCAACGCTCCTCCCGCGGTGAGTTGCTGGTCCTGAACACTCAGAAACGCTAGTTTACTGCTGAGACCCAGTGGTGCATCGCGAACAGCTACCTTGGTTGGGAGCTGCGACAGGAACGCACGGTCTACGGAGACCTTGTGGGTTTGCACGTCGTCCACACACTGGAAGATGAGGCGAACGTGCTGGAGACGGCGGTTCTTCTCGAGCATCCGCACCACGCTCTGAACAATCTCACCAAGATTGTTGCAGCCCACGATGATGAAGTTGAGGTCGAGCTGTTGCAAATGCTTCGTAAGCGGATGCGAAGGTTCGCTGAGCGCAGTGAAGAATGCTTTCACATACTCTGACGTCTCCGAAATCTCGACGTACTGTTCAGTTGGCGCAGACGGCAATGGCCCGCTTCGGCTGCAGCGACAAATACCTGCAAGTTCACCATCGCGCCGGCGAGAAGCTGCAACTCTTCCAGCTTGGGGCAGGCACCAAGGACCGAGCCGCACCATTCGTCCAGTGGTGCGTCATCCTCGTACTCTTGGAGCTCGACATGCGAAGTGCCTTGGCCAATCAACGTCAGCAGATCCACTGAGGGCTCGTTCGAGTTTCTGCCCAAGGTTGTGATGGCCACGGTTGGAAACGCCGGTCGCGTCAAGGCGTCGTCCTCATTCGGCCACGGAACGAAGGAGATGACGTTGTCTTCGTGGACCCACGCGAAGCCCAGAACCGGAAGCAAAACCAGCCACCACGGGCCTTCCCCTTCGACTGGCTTTGAGATCACACGCACGGTCACTGGTACTGGAGTCGTGTAAACGTACTTGTCGCTCTTGTGGTCGACCACGTCGCCTTCATCCTTTCGTCCACCAACTCCCTCAGGAGAAAGAACGCTGAAGCGAGAGGCAACGATCTGCGGCTGCTCGTCGTTGCACTCGTCAGGCCGTCCGTCCAGTCTCGCGAGAGGATTCTTGTCCTCGAGAACGTCTCGGACAGCGTCAACTTCAATCACTTGGAATTCTCGCAGATTCAACAGCAGAGTGTTCGCATTATGGCTCGCGAAGCGACTGAAGAGATGGTACGCCACCCACCCCCAGTCTCCACCACGATCTTCACGATCTCCCTCGTCGTCGTCATCGTCCTCCTCATCGTCTTCCTCTTCGTACAAGTCGATCTCCACTTCCCTCACGATCTTGCTCGTTTCCAAGGCCGACAGCAGAGCGATCATGATCTCTCTCGCATGCCAACTAGAGACTGTTACCGATCGAAGCCCAGAGTTGGTGCATTCGTCACCAGCGTCGTCCTGCGCAGTGAGATCCCGCAATGATTCCACGATCTGCTTCATGTCTTCGTGCTCCTGACATCTCACTTGCAAAGTAGTGAGATTGCCAATGCGAACTCCGAGCTTTGCGAGCTCAAGCACCAGTGTGAGACCGGCGGAATTGATGACTCCATCAGTGAACGACAACTCTTGGACAACAAACTGGGCTCTCACACCAGCGGATGCAGCGCGTTGTTCTTATGAATCACGCGCCAGGGCCTTTACAATAGCGACAGTGCGCTGCAACATCTTGGTTTCGCGGTTCCCGCCGCTTCGCACCGAATAGTCGTGCTCGATGCAGATAGGAACTTGCCAATGTTCGTCGTTCACGGGATGCTCGTAGTCTTGGAGAAGCTGCCGATGAGACAGCAGAAACTGCTTGCTTCGCGATAAAAAGATGTTACACTGAACCACGTCGGCGGAGCGGGAAGCCGTGACCACGAGACCGAAGCGAACAGGCCTCTGAAGCGCGACTGGCTTGAGCTTGAACTCGACCCACCCGCGATACAACGGCTCCGGCCAGATCGCGAACATCTCACGTACCCATGCGTCGAAATCCAAGTGTGCCAGTAGCTCAAGGAGACGCAGCGCGCCGCTGATGCGGCCCAAGTCTTTCAGAAGGGCGGCAACCGGTCTGCGTGGTATCGTGGGGACTCGCAGCCACAGGATGGATTCTTCGTCCTCGAGAAGAGTCAGGTCCTTGTTGGCGTCTTCCCATGGAGAATTGAAAGTCCTCAGAGTATCGTGCCATGGCGCCAGACGCGTGCCCAGCGCGGCCCTCTCCGCTGGCGATTGCGATTATCGCCGCCATCTTCCGCTGTTGTTCTCGAACTCGTCGCGTTCTCCCGCTCAAAAGCAGGCTGGCGATTCCTCGGACGGGAAGGGAATCCCATTTCGTAGCTGATCCCTTCAAGGAATCAGCTACAAAATTTAACCAATCAGGATGTGAGTGTCTGGAACCCTTCCGAAAACGATGGGTAGAGAATATCGTGTAAGACAAGTGTACGGCGTTGGTATTCCCTGAAGCTACATGTGCTTCAGACTCTGTTTCCAACCCACGTGGGCTGCACTCGCACTGACGTTGAAGTCATTCAACTGCCGAGGCGATTGAATTCAGTGGGACGAGAACTCAAACAGATCGAGACTGACCGCGAAGGTATCCGATTAGTTCCAATAGGCTGAACACCTCGCACATGTGGAATGCTCGACAGTGGTTCCACGTCGGTTCGACCGAAGTGGCTTCCTGCATATCAACACGAGATGCGGCATGATGGCGTCCTTGTAGATCGCACGAAGCTCGTCGTGACCTCGTCGGTGCATGCGCTGTGAAGACGTCGCCTACGTTGAGTTTTGGCGCCAATTTTGAACGCTCCAATATCGGAGACCGTAGCCTATTATTTGCCAATCATTTGTCGTGTCCTCGCCTATTCGATATGGCCACACATGTTGTGAAATTCAGATTTTTTGCCACCCTTCTAAAGCCACACAACTGTGGTTTGGTGGTCTCGAAGCCAGTCAACGGTGAAGGCCCGTGGTGGTTGGTGGTGCTTCCAGGTCTTCTGGGCCTAAGCGACCCTTTGCACCCGCTCACGAAGCATTTGCAACAGCTCGACCTCAACTTCATCATCCTGAGCGACACCAATCTCACTGAGATTGTTAAGAACATGGTGCGGATGCTCGAAACGAACCGCCGACTTCAGCACGTTCGCCTCGTTTTTCAGGGTTTGGAAGACGCCCAAACCCACAAAGTCAAGATTGACCGGGCGTTCCAGTCGCAACTCGAAGCCGAGGTTTTATTCATGTTGCCCCACTCAGTCTCAGGAGTAAACTCTCGTTCCTGAGTGTTGTGGACGAACAGCTTGCCACTGGAGGAGCCTTGAGCCAACTGGACAGTGGCGTGGTGGCGGAGATTTTCGAGTTTGCCGCCGCGTTTCTTGTGTCCGACTCGTCCAAGTGGTCGTCCCGGTCATTCCGTAAGCCATCTATGAGAACCTACGCTGGCGTTGTTGGACAGGAATCGTGCAGCAAGTACACGTTGAAAAAAATATGAATGCATTTGGACTATTACTCACTCGTGGGTTCTATTAGTATCGTTCGCCGAGCTGCTCCTGGGTCACGGTCTCATCAGTGTTTTCAGCGATGACCTTGAGCGCCATCATATCGTCGTTCACGTCGCAGACTGTGGAGATGCGGTCCAGCAAAAAATCCATGGCGACGACGTAGGAGAACGTCGCGGGCATGGCGCTTACGCCGAAGATGGTCGTGTAGATGGTCGTGATCGTCACGAGTCCGGACGCTGGGATCGGAGGCGTACCAGCACACGACAGCAGACACAGCACGTAGATACCAATAATACGGAGAATCGTGAGTTCATCGCCGTTGCCCGAGGACTCGGCGATGAACACCACAGCGATCGGGAAGTAGAAGCCGACGGCACTGACGTTGGAAGTCACGCCAATAGAGATCACAAAGTTGGCCAGCGACTGCGAACACACCTTGGCCTTGCGGATACACGTGAGCGTGACTGGCGCCGTCGCGAGCGAGGACGAGCACGCGAAGGCGAACACGTACGCACGCACCATCTTGGCCATGTGGTTGTACGGGTTGCAACGCGTCATGAGGAACACGATGGCTGGGAACAGCACGAGCGTCTGGAGCACAGCGGCCGCAAACACCGCGAGCACGTACACGTACACGTTGCCGAGCTGACGCAGCGATTCCTGGTTGGTCGCGAACGAGCCAGCGATGATCGAGATCACAGCGACGGGAGAGAGCCAAATGATCCATTCCATGGCCAGGAAGAACGTGTTGCGGAGCTGCAGAAGCACGAGGTACAGGTAGTTGGTGCGACGCGTCTTGGTGAAGTAGCTGCGGCCGGCGATAGAGCCGAGCACCATGGAGAACGTGATGATCGACAGCGTCTCGGCGTTAGCCAACGACGAGATGATGTTGTTGCTGACGATCGGCGTGATCATCGACATGAGCTGGTCACTCAGGTTCAGCGACGCCAGCACCGACTTGGTGTTCTTGGCGAACACGTCGTTGACATCAATGACGACGAAAGCTGCCTCGGTGATCAAGGCCGTGTCGCTACCGGTACAACTGATCGAGCTGTTGGCCATCATCGTTGCCGAGAGACCGTTCACACACGTGAAGCCGATCGAGTTGAGAGTCGTCGCCGTGTAGTCGCGGTCAAGACGGAAGAACGGACGGAACAGCAGCGCCAAGGCCGTTCCCATGGTCGTCGTGCAGATCCAGAAGACGAAGAAGATCTTGGCCGTCTGCATGCCGACAACGGAGACCTTGCCCACGAACACGATGTCACCGATAGCGACAGCGACTGAGGTGAACACGTACGGCACGACGAGACACTTCAGCGCACGCAGGAAGAGATCACCAGGGAGGCTGACCCACTGGGCCACGAGAGAAGAGGCCTTGAGCTGACTGAGCACGACACCCAACGCGACTCCGAGCGCGACACCGATGAGGATGAACGTGACCGAGATCTTGAGACCACTGCTCGTACCGGCGTATCGGTTGGCGGCGTTCGCGCCATCCAAGTCGGTCTCACCATCCGACGACGCGACGTCCGAGCCACGAAGAATCGGGTAGCTATCACCGGCGGCATCGACCGCTGTGTTGGCTGGTCCACTGCGCTGGGTCGTGAAGTTGGTGCGAGGGCTGCTGTTGTACGTGGCGATGCTGGGCTTGCCGGCGCTTCCGTTTTGGGTCAGGAAGTTCGTGCGGGGAAGGCCTTGGTTCGTCGTGAAATCCGTACGAGGCTCTTCACGGGTCGTGAAGTTGGTTCGTGGAGACGCACGGGCAGACGTGAAGTCGGTACGTGGCGACGGACGGGCAGACGTGAAGTCAGTACGCGGCGAGGCGCGCGCACCGTACGTCGTGGTGAAGTCGGTGCGCGGCTCGGATCCCTGCGACGACGGGATCGAACCGCGGTTGCCGTAGCGCTGGCCCGGCGGCGCGCGGAACGGAGCCGGGTGCGGCAGACCGTGGTCGTTGTACAGCGTACGCTGTTGCTCTTCGTCCAGAAGCACCACGCCGGCCATGGTGGTTGTTCGTTGCTTAGAGTTTCGAGAATGACTCCGTTCTTGAGCTCATCACTTCACGGAGAGAACGGTGTGCTGTCCAACACGCCCGGCTCGGCTGCGTGCTGGGCCGAGCCCTCGCATTGACGGCGAGCCTGCCTGCCTGGGTCAAGCTGAATACAGCGTACACTATGGCAGCGTTCCGAGTTGAACACACCCACTCAACCAAGCTGGAGTCTGGCCAGATTGTGTGTGACGCGGCGCAAGAACAACAACGGATCGCGAGAGACCGTGCACGACAAGCATGGCCGAGGCAGCTGGACTGCTCCGGCTCTTCAAGGTCTTGGGCCAATTGCGAGGCAATCGCTGTGTCAAACCAGCAAATTCGCCAACAAAGTGAGCTTGTCACGTGTGCAGCCACATGGCTTCCACGTCGCAGAGACAGACAGCAGGATCTTCACGAGGGCACGATCCCAAAGAAGCGGATGCGCTGGTTCAACTGCCACGTGTGATTGGCCATTCAGGCTGAAATGACCGAATTTCAGTCATTTGTGACGGTGATGAGTGAGAGATGGAGAGAGAGGGGGTCGGAAGAGAAAAAAGAAAAAGGCAAATTGCGGAGACCGTCGCCGGTTTAACTTGATGTTTGTATGCTGAGAATAGAAATCCGAAGGATCCATCCCACAGTATCTGATATCCGTGGGCGTGAGGAGCCACGCTGGACTCTGGATCTGCAATGTGGGATTTCTGGGTCCGTTCAGAGTCTTCCAGAGTCTGGAATCCACACGACCGACTCGACGCACGCGGAGTTGGACAATAATTATTGTGCCAACACTTTGACGCCGCTTGTGTTCATCACGATCTCGCCAAGAACTTTATGGTCTTCCTGGCCTTGAGCTTGGTCTCCCCTATGGTGGTATGGTGGGAGTCCCGTTGGAATTCACGCGCGCAGCAGTTGACGTCCAGTTGCGATCGGGCGGACGGGTCCATTACCGCAAGCGCGTGTGAGTGAGTGCGTGAGAGAGAGCGCCGACTCAACAATGATGGCCGTCAACTTTCGCGCTTACCTTCTGGCTGGCGGTCTCACCTGCTGCACGCGCGTGGAATCTATCACGACGGCCTGCAATCACGCGTCATCGGTTGATTTTGATTCGATTTGCGCTGATTTTGATTGTGGATGACGGTCGCTGGGGCTGTGAACTCGAAGTCGGTTTGCAGATTGGAAATTGTGGCTCGTTGCTGGCGCATGGGTCAGTCGCGATGACTGGATACAACGAGTCGATTCGGCACCGCGGTTGAAGAATGGAGTGCTGACAAGGTTTGCTCACGCGATAGTCCGCAAAACTCCAGTCCAATACAGTGTACGATTACAATGATGAATACATATTACCTTTACTTACATTCTCTCTGGAGGCGACGAGAGGAGAGGAGCGTTGTGTGTCTGTCGTCCGCACGCCTCCTTGCTTGCTTCCATTCACCCATCAAAACCGCTCGCCGAGGTGGTCCTGGGCCACGGTCTCATCCGTGGTTTCCGAGATGATCTTGAGTGCCATGAGGTCGTCGTTGACGTTGCAGGTCGTGGAGATGCGGTCGGCGATGAAATCAAAAGCCACGACGTACGCGAAGGTGGATGGGATCTCGCCAAACAGAGTCGTGTACGCGGTGGAGATCACGACGAGACCGGAGGCTGGGATCGGCGGCGTACCAGAGCAGGCAAGCAGCGAAAGCACGAAGATGCCGACGATACGAAGCACGGTGAGCTGGTCGCCGTTACCAGAGGACTCGGCCATGAACACGAGCGCGATCGGCATGTAGAAGCCCATGCCACTGATGTTGGAGACGGCTCCGATCGAGATCACGAAGTTGGCCACGGACTGGGAACACACCTTGGCCTTCTTGATGGACGACAGTGTGACGGGCATTGTCGCGAGAGACGACGAGCACGCGAACGCGAACATGTACGCACGAACCATTTGCTTCATGTGGCTGTACGGGTTGCAACGCGTGAGCAGGAACACGATCAACGGGTACAGCATGAGAACCTGAAGCAGTCCTGCCGCAATGACAGCCAGCAAGTACGGGTACACCTGACTGAAGACGTCGAAGGCCTCCTGGTTGGTTGCGAACGAGCCGGCGATGATGGAGATCACGGCGACCGGAGAAAGCCAAATTGTCCATTCCATGAGCAAGAAGAACGTGTTGCGGAGCTGGAGCAGGACCAAGTACAAGTAGTTGGTGCGTCGCGTCTTGGTGAAGAAATTCTGGCCGGCGATCGAGCCGAGCACCATGGAGAACGTGATGACCGAGAGAAGCTGTCCGTCCGCGAGAGACTCGACGATGTTGCCACTCACGATGGGCGTGATCATCTGCATGATCTGGTCGCTGATGCTCAGCTGCTCGACCACGTCGTCCGTGTTCTTCTTGTACACATCGTTCACGTCGGTCACGACGAAGGACGCGTCACGGCCCACGATCGTCGAGTTGGTCGAGCAGGCGATGCTTCCGTTGGTCTGGGTCGACAGCAGCATGTTGTTGGCACAAGTGAAGCCGATCGAGTTGGCCGGGATCGCGGCGTTCTCACTCGAGACACGGAAGAACGGACGGAAGATGAGCGCGACCGCGACACCCAAGACCACGGTGCTGAGCCAGAAGATGAAGAAGATCTTGGCGGTCTGCAGGCCAATAACGGAGACCTTGCCCACGAACACGATATCTCCAACGGCGACAGCGACCGAGCAGAACACGTACGGCACGACGAGACACTTGAGAGCTCGCAGGAAGAGATCACCTGGAAGACTCACCCACTGAGCCACGAGACTCGAGGCATTGAGCTGACTGAGCACGATACCCAAGCCCAAGCCAATCACGACACCCGCCATGATGAACCGAACCGAGATCTTCAGGCCACTGCTCGTACCGGCGTACTGGGCAGCGGAGTTGTGGTCACTGGGCGTGCCCGTGGAGGACTCTCGGATGTCATCGTCTCGCAGGATTGGGTAGCTGTCGACTCGCTCGTTGTTGTCGAAGCGGCCACCGCCAAAGGTCGACAGGTCTCCGGTCGCGATAGCAGTTCCGCTGCTGCTGTTGGTCGAGATACTCGGCTTACCAGTACTGCTGGTCGTCGCAGCTTGTCCTCGAGACGTAAAGTCTGTTCGCGGAAGCCCCTGGTCGCCACTCGTGAAGTCCGTGCGTGGAGGTGGACGCGTGAGTCCTGTGAAGTCTGTTCGCGGCTCGCGTGCTGGAGGAGGCCGCGCACGCTGGAAGTTCTGAGTATCCAACGCGAAGCCCGACTGGATACGCGTCTCCTGCTGCTGCCGTTCGTACAGCGAACGCTGTTGGTCCTCGTCCAGCAAAACCAGTCCGCTCATGGTTGATTTGTTACGACGAGATGAAAACCGGGCTGGAAAGCCAGGAGAGTTCCACTGCTCGTCCGCGTGGAGAAAACGAGAATGAGCTCATGGTCAAGTCGCCCCCAAGGCTTCAAGGCTTCAAGGCTTCCGGGGGAGGGTCGCACTGCGACTCGCAGGCTGTTCCTGTTTCAACCAAGCTGTTGGAGTCTCCGGACGGGGATCAGTTTCAGCCATGGGGTTCCCATCCCTTCAAACACCCGTGTGGGTTGGGAACTCGCGGCTGATACTGCGTGGACAGACGCAACAGAACTTCGCGCAGAGCTTGCGAACTGAACTGTGCGGCGGATGCGTGCGAGATGCCAAAGCGAGATGCAACAGCGGCACACTTTGAGATAGCATACAAACCTCAAGTGAATGCCAGGTTCCTCGGTGTATCCTGGGGCTGTCGTCTCCAGATTCTCCAAGCGATTAGACGACTCGCTCACTCACGCTGTGTACCTATACCACTCTCAAGTCTCCACGAGGCTGGCCATCTCCACAAATTATCCATCATTTTCTACGTACAGCCCAGGATTGGCGAGCACATCCGTCCTTGTGGACACCAGCCGTCGTCACGGGCAGAAAGCTTTCGATCACTCTCCCAAAATGTTAAACTCCACGGATCAGCAGACTGTCGAATGCTGATTCCATACTATTCTTACTGCTGTGTACTCGCTTTGCTGCATCTTGTGCATCTGGAAGAGGGCAGCCATCTCCCTCCAGCACACGCTGGCAGTCGACCCCGCATAAACATTGGTAGAGGAAACCTCTGCCGAATTCACAGGATAGGAATGTTGGGATTTTTTTTGGTTTTGTTGAGACCAACCCTGCCTTCCCTCGAAATCCATCATCCTTGTACGTATGTATGCAACCTGCTGTCGGCAGCTAATGGATAGAGGTCTGGTTCTTTGTTCTCTTTGTGATGTTTTGTGGACTTCTGTTCTCAACCGTGTGATCTTTTTTGCACAACTGAACACGAGGCAACGACTGACATGTGAGACCGAAGAATAGAATGGGAAAACAGAAAAGTGATCGCTTGCAAAAATGACAGGACGGACAATGGAACGCGGTGGGTTTGGCTTGTCAAGAGAGCACGCGCAGAGCACCGTATATTGTGCTGGCTGGCTCAGTGTGTAGTTGGACGCAAACAGTGCGGTAAGGCTTATAGATAATACTCCGAACTGTAGTACTGTAAGGCTTATCGGAGGCTGCGGCAAACTGGAGGGAGACCCTCGCCAGGATTCCAGGCTGGAGTACTATATAGTACTATATATTGTCGAAACCACCCAGATTGACCAATCGAATTGTAAATAAGGGTGATAAGACTCTAATTAAGCGAGTCGAGCCCCTGTTTCACATATATAAATCACAAGTCAGTCTGATTTGCGGAGCGTAAACCTGGTTATGAGCCCTGGATAACATTCTGTTTTTATAGCCACCAGATCCGTTTTATTAGCAAAGAGGACAGTATGCCCATGTGCAACTGGGCAACAGGGCCTTCGGAGTCAATAATAAATCGGCAGCGCCATGCGCACGCTAGCCCG